>BFEA01000508.1:859926-871431 GCA_003427395.1 Chara braunii | reverse complement strand
AGAGAGAGAGAGAGAGAGAGAGAGAGAGAGAGAGAGAGAGAGAGAGAGAGAGAGAGGTTTTACCTTCTATGGCGGACCTTACGATAGAGGACGATGACGACGATGACTTCTTCGCCATTGTGTATGGAAGGGAGGATGAAGGACCGCCTAAGCCTGTCCTACGTCCGGCAGCCCCCGCGGCAACGAAACTGGCCGACCTGTCGTCTGACGATGACTCGGATGACGAAGGGGCCAGTAATCCGAATGCTCTTCCGACTGATGGCACAAGCAGGGAGGAGAGAGGATGGGAGGCGAAGGCCAAAGCCAGCGAAAGGCACTGGAAGAGGAGGAACGCGGAATATTTGAATGGAACACGTCCTACGTTTACGAGGGGGCGGAAGGTGTGGGGGCTCGATCCACTAGTTTCCACATGCACAATAGACAAAGAATATGGCAGTGTATCTTTCCATGTTCTAGCAGAAGATTCATTCTCATTTCCACATTCGGAGAGTAGTGGAGGCCCATGTTCTCTCCTCCGCGTCTGGAGCACGATTACCGCGCCTCTGCCTCTGTGTGTGTGTTTGGGGGGTAAGGGCTTCGGCTCGTGAATAGGCTCTGCCGATTGTCGTTGGTTGGTATCTCGAGGGTTGTGTTTAGCGGATGCGCGCATGGGTGGGTTTGTTTGAGAGTATGGAGGAAGCGTCGCTGGCATGGTGCTGCCGCCGCGTACTTGCAGACGGAGGGAATGGCAGGAGGGCATCGCAGGATGCCCAACGGAAGACGTGGGAGGGAGTGGCGTGGTTGGTCACTACACAACGAGAGAGTACTGGTAAGAACATCAACAGAGAGCTTTTTTTTTTTTTTTTTTTTTTAACAGAGCATTTTCATTTGTTCAGAGATTGATTAGTAGATCGATAAGGCGAGGTCGTGATTCCTGCGAATAGCAGGCATGGAAAAAACGCGTGTGGATGGGGGAACCACTTACCAAGGCGAGCCGAAATGGCTGACGATGATCCTGCACAAGCGAGTTCGAATGCCGATGATCCTGCAAATAGCGGGCTCGCTGAACTTAAGATATTCACATCATGAATCACATGTCAACAACATGTGGAAGGAGGCGACGTTGGGATAATTGATTTCGATACGAAGTGGATAACGACAGGGGAATGCATCAGCTAGGTTCATGGAAAAATGAATAGCTTGTCGGGAGTGAGGAAAGTTTAGTGGAGAAAATGTGTGGGGTGGGGAAACGGGATGTAGAGATAGACATAGATAGATGGATAGATAGATAGATAGATAGATAGATAGATAGATGGATGGATGGATGCATGGAGGAGTTACAAGTGGAGGAAACGGGATGTAGAGATATAGAGATAGATAGATGGGATGAATGGAGAGAGAGAGAGAGAGAGAGAGAGAGAGAGAGAGAGAGAGATTATGGGTCTCTCTGGGGCTTCTCTCCTCCTCGCTTGTAACTGTCTTTGTATACACCTACTGAAGTCGACCTCTTTTGATCTGTCTCATTGGTCATCTCAGACCTCTCCCCCTTTCTCTCTTCTCTCTCTCTGTCTGTCTGTCTGTGACCAACCCCCTGTCTCCCCCACTTGTAACTATCTATCCATACACCTGCTGAAGTCAACCTCTTGTGATCTCCTCGTTACTCACCTGAGAGCTCTCTCCCTAACTCTCTCCCGATCTGCCCAGTTATTCATCTCGGAGCTCTCTCCCTTTCTCTCTCTCTACCTGCTACATTATTCTTCGCGGAGCTAGAGAGAGAGAGAGAGAGAGAGAAGACTGATGAGGACGATCGATAAATAGAAAGGGAGAGAGCTCTGAGTGGAATATGAGGCAGTTCACAAGAGGTAGACTGGAGCAGGGATATGAATGTATAGTCACGAGAGAGAGAGAGAGAGAGAGAGAGAGAGAGAGAGAGAGAGAGAGAGAGAGAGAGAGAGAGAGAGAGAGAGAGAGAACACGAAGAACAGAGCAGGCATTTGTTAAGGGAATATGGTGCAATGCCGTTGATGATGCCAGTGATTTGGCGCACATCATTTGGAACTGCGGAGCAATGCAGATGTGATCGGCGGTTTGGGGAGCTGTATAAGGTGGCTCGTCTGCTAAAATCTGTTCGAAGGCAGAAGGGGGGGGGGGAGAGAGAGAGAGAGAGAGAGAGAGAGAGAGAGCAGGCATTTGTTAAGGGAATCTCTCTCTCTCTCTCTCTCTCTCTCCACCCCCGCTGCGGAGCAATGCGGATGTGATCGGTGCATTTGTGAGCTGTATCAGGTGCCTCGTCTGCTAAAATCTGTTCGATAGAAATGAGCCAGGGTAATTGTGCCCATGCAGAGATGCTGAATTGTCCCTGGTGCATGCATCTTTCAGTGCCCTGGTCTGCGCAGGGTTTTAATTACTCTGGTCGCAAGTATAGCCCGACGGCACATATTCCGATTCAGTTTGACACCAGTTGGGCTATTTCGACTGATTGCCGGGAGCAGAGTTTGCATTTAGGATATGTATATGCAAGTGGGTCGATATGACACACGGGGGTGGGGGCAGCCGCCGCTCAACCTACATCCACGTGGGCGGTCTTGTACGCAAGAGGTTCTGAACAGGGGGAGTTATAAGGAAGAAGATAAAAAATTGAATTCAATTTTCCCTGGTTTTCTTTTCTTCTTTTCTTCTTTTTTTTCCGCATTTTCGCTCTGATATTTTTGTGACAATATATTATACCTCCGCCGCAGAGGTGCGGTGCGCGGGGCGAGGCGGGACGCTATGCGGTGTGCGCGGCCCCCCGGTGCGTGCGCACCGCAGAGCACCAAGGGCCTTATTCTCTGTGCGGTGCGCTGGTGCCTGATGCGATGTGTGCTGGTGCTCTGCGCACGCTTGGTAGTGCGCAGGGATAGCGCACGTGCGGCAGCAGTGCGCCGCATTTTTCTTTATTTATTTTTTTGGCACAGCAGATGCACCGATATGCAGTTTGGAAGTTTCATTAAATTGTCCTCCGGGACATCCGTTAAGATTGGGACGATACAGAGAAGATTAGCATTCGCCCTGCGCAAGTATAAAAGAAGAAAAGACGAAGAACAAAAGAAAAAAACAGGAGGGAGGAAGGAGGGGTTGACAGATGGTGGTGGAAAATGGCTCAGGGAGGAGGGACGAGATGAGAAATGGAGGAGGGAGGAGGGAGGAGGGAGGAGATGAAAGATGGCGGTCGATAATGGCGGCGGCAGGAGGGGAGGTGTTGCAAGATGGCGGATGGAGGAGGGAGTAGATGAAAAATGGCGGTCGATAACGGCGGGGGGAGGAGGGAGGAGATGAAAGATGGTGGTTGAAAATAGCTGAGGGAGGATATAAATAAATTGCGGAGGGAGGATGTAAATAATGGCAGGAGGACATAAATAATGGCAGAGGGAGGAGGGAGGAAGAAGATTGGGGAGAGATGATGGCGGGAGGTGGAGGGAATGGAGGAAGATGAGGGAGAAAGTGGAGTCTGTGCCACATAAGCATGGGGGTGAGCGGAGGGCGATGCTGGAAACTGGCGGAGGGAGGAGGAGGAAGGTTGCGGAGAGAGATGATGAGCAAAGGGGGAGGGAGGATGTGCAAGATGGGGAAGATTGGAAGGATGGTGGAGGGAGGAGGTGGAAGACGGCGGAGGGAGGAGGGAGGACATTCGAGATGCCGGAGGGAGGAGGGAGGACATGGGAGATGGCAGAGGGAGGACATGGGAGATGGTGGAGGGAGGACATGGGAGATGGCGGATGGAGGACATGGGAGATGGCGGAGGGAGGACATGGGAGATGGCGGAGGGAGGACATGGGAGATGGCGGAGGGAGGACATGGGAGATGGCGGAGGGAGGAGGGAGGAGGTGGATGTTGTGGAGAAATATGATGGCGTGTGCAAGATGGGAAAGATTGGAAGGATGATGGAGGGGGGAGATGGAAGACGGCGGAGGGAGGAGATAGGACATTGGAGATGACGGAGGGAGGAGGGAGGACATGGGAGATGGCGGAGGGAGGAGGGAGGACAAGGGAAATGACAGAAGGAGGAGGGAGGAGGTGGTAATTGTGGAGAAAGATGATGGCGGGCGGTGGAGCGGATGGAGGAAGATGATGATGGAAGATAGTGGAAGTAGGGAGGAGGAGGTGGAAGTTGTGGAGAAAGATGACGGCGGGAGGTGGAGGGGATGGAGGAGGATGATGGCTGAAGATGGTGGGAGGTGGCAGAGGGAGGAGGAGGGAGGAGGTGGAAGTTGTGGAGAAAGATGATGGCGGGAGGTGGAGGGGATGGAGGAGTTGGGATGACGTGGAGGGAGGGGGAGAGAAGATGGAGTGGGAAGGAGATAGTGGAGAAAGGAGGGAAAGAGATGGAGAGGGAAGGGGATAGCGGTGTGTGCGCACCCTGCGCTGTGTGGTGCACGCACCTGCTCTGTGCTGCTTGCGCTGCATGGTGCATCACGATGCGCCGTAGGTATGATATAAGTACAGTGAATTTGTGGGCCGTATGATATTAGTAGAGCGAATTGGCTTGGCTCCTAGTGGTTTTGGATCTGTATCTGACCGAGAACTCATCCTAATTAGGAGGCGGACCCAAGTATCCTGCAATAACATTTGTGGCCTTAAACATACTGCTGATATCGGACTTCATTATAATTGTAAGGTGAACATTTGTGAAATAACACAGTTGTGACAGCTAGGGTTTCTGGGGTTTAGGTTTCTCGGCATGTGCTGCTGCTTCTGTCTACAACTCCACGACTTTTATCCTTTTGGGGGCGTTTTGCAATTGGACTGAAATCCCCGTTCCTCAGCAGCCCATGCGGCCGGCACGCTGGGGATGTACGAGGCGGCTGTGGCTTGAAACCTAGCAAATGGGCTGCCCTGGTACTGTGTGGTACCCAGTCTTGTAAGGCAGTGCATGTCACTGTCCGATGTACATTATTCCACGCAGACAATGTGATGGATATACTTCGACGCTGGACACACATCCAGAGACCCAAATCGAAATGCAGTTATGCATCGTCTGGTGTTGAACCACCTGTGTAGCAGCAGAGGACGGGAAATGACGGGATAAGGTAGTTTGAGCTGCGGATGAGCGATGATCTACATATGTATCGGGGAGGATTCTACCGCCTGATTGTGTGGCACTACGATTTCTCGCTACCTGCGCACAGGGCGATATCAGATCCAAGAGTGCAAAAAGAGCATAGCAGAGGGATGCGTAGCCAATCAGTAGTATGTGATCTATTCTTGCAGTGAATTCAATCTGACCAGTGAGCCTATGGACCGCTATTTTTTGCTGTCTGATAATCATCAGAGTGACAATAAGTAGGAGTAGTTCATCCTCAGAAACTACGCTGGGATAGGCAGAGGTACCATAGCATCAGTGGTGATGTATGTATCCGGCGAGTGGATGCCAAGTACAAGCCATGAAACAGCGAGAGAGGATGATGTCGAGATTGTTTGCTGAAACCGAAAAGATCGAGATCGTGGGAGAACTCTCCAGATGACTCCTCTGGAGATTCAGACACGGGATGTGCTCTTATTGGAAAGATGTCTCCACCATGAACGATTGATTGTTCAGACTTGCCTGAATAGGGGTCCGGTCTCTACAGGGACAGTTTCCGCTGAAAGTGTGAATTGGTAGATATGGCAGAAGGTTGCTGACAGGAAGTTTGTACAGGGGGAGGGTAGGTGAGTGGGTGAGAGTCTGAGTAACTGGGTTGAAACTTGAAACGGTCCATGCAGAGCGAGTAATGTGATCTTAGCTAGTATGGACCTTGCTCGACTACTCAACACTCTACATGCACTTCGACGGATCAGGTGCGTTTGGAGCGTTCCAACATTTCCAATATATTGGGACAACCATGAGCTCCCGATACATCTAGAGAGAGTATTGACTAGTGGAGCGAGGCCCTATGTGGTTAATATTTGAGTGAGTGATGTAACTGTAGCGTGGGTATCCTTTCTCAGATGGGTATTCTCATTTGAAATCCCCTAGGATCCAAAACTGAAGATCCATTGGTACTGTGTGTGGGGCCTCTGTGGCTTTGCCCAAAGTTTTGAACTTGTGTGTGATGCTCTTACGTCCAAAGTTTTGCCCAAAGCTTTGCCCAAAGTTATGATCATGCGGTTGTCGGTTTCAGAGCCCTGAGGTATATTCTCGTCGGACATGCGAGGCCACAAAGGCCACATCAAAATTAACTGTAGTACTTGTCATGCTTGCATTTCTTCTGACGTTGCTTAAAAAAAATGACCCTTACGTCCATGCGGCAGGAGCCTGATTTTCCTACCTATATGCTGGCCTCGTGGTGCCAAGATTCTTGTTGACATTTTTTTTACACGCTTTAACGCTTAAATGGGACCTTTGGGCCCATCACACAGGTAGGAGAGTCGTGGACGTGGAGATCATAATGCATATTGCATTCCTGTTGGTCCTTAGTGAGTAATTGGGCAATGTTGGACGTAGGATGGACGTTAGAAGACACAAGACAAAGGAATAAGATGGGAAAGAGCATAGGAGAAATAAGATGAACGCTAGGGGACATCGCAAATAAACTCTCTTTTGTGACAACAACTTTGCTCCCGTACAACGGGCACAGAACTTGTTATCAGGTTGTTGCTCTGATGGGATTCTGCGATGAGCCCGTGTTGATTGCCTGAGCCATGGTGTCAAGAGGAATGATTGGAGGGAATGAATGTAGTCACTTTATGATGGTCAGACGAAAGAGTGGCCTGGTGGAGGTACTGCTGGCCTCAATGTGGGACTTATGGCCGGAGTTGAATTTGAGGGTGTAGTTCGCTCACGAGCGTAACTTGTCTGTTCCTGCCACTCTGGGTTGGAAGCCCTGGATTGGTCTTGAAGTGGGGCTTAGGGCCGGAGTCAAATGAGACTGTAGCCCAAGCACAATCGACGGTCGTTTGTTCTTATCACTGTGGGGCTAGACCGGCTCAAATGATTCCAGGGCTTGTGATTTACGTCCTCAGTAGAATGACATAGCCATCACTGTGTGGCTGCGTACTCTGCGGCTGCAACTGGGGTGAAAAGTCGAACCGATAGCAGGCGGGTGGGCTAGCATGTTGTGATTTGAAATCAAGACATCTTTGTGCACCAGTACACCCAGCTGAGGCAGTTGTAGTATCAGGTTCCATTCCAGGTTTGAGAGTACTCTCTGAGTCCTGTGAGTTGCCTGCAAGGTCATCTATCATAGGTATCATGATTACTATTATGTTAAGTGTAATCATGGCTTAAACCATCACTGTACGGGGGCCTTCTGTCGGTCCCACAACTGAAATGGGGCAAAAGAACCGAACGGATGAAACAGGTGGTCTGCTGTACTAATCAACACGATGTACTTGTGCACCAGTGCGTACCAGTTCGAGGCAGTGATAGTTTAAGGCACCATTCTCTGATGTTGGAGAGTCCTCTCCAACTCCTCTAGCTGCAAGGTTCATCATAGATGTTAATCATATTATTATTATTATTATTCTGATGATGATGATGATGATGTTACATGCAATCATGTCTTCTGCTGTGAGCTATGTGCAGGTCTGTGCATGTGAACATGTGGTGAGTGTGGCATGCCACCAATCAAGCCGTCATTGTTATTCAGCGATTGGCCTGCAATTTCGCTCACGTCACTTCCAAGTTCTCTGTGATTGGTTGAGATGTGAAATGAAGGGCAAGATGCAGTGGGCTAATTTTGAAGCAAGTCCATTGCTTGTGAGAAGGTTTACAGAAGAGGGGCCCAAATGGATATATGTGATGTGATGGCTGTTTTGGGTAACTGGGTCGGTGATGTAGAGAAAGTTGGGTCTTAGCGAGGACGCCAAAAGAAGGAAATAGAAACGAATTTGGAGAAGCCATGGCCTTGTCGAAGTGATGGTGATGTGGAGATTTGTAGGTAATGTGTCTGCAAAGCTGGTTTTGGTGGTTTCGAAGTCCGTGCCAAGCCCCGCTTCAACCATTACAACAATGTCTCCAACTGACTAGTGATGGACATGGGAGGTCATTTAATCTCTCTCTGGTGGAGTCGAGTTATGATGGACGTGGGTGGTTGGTTGTGTGGTCTTTGCTCGAGTTATGGTGTGACCCATTTCTCAATTGACTGTCAATGGGGTACTACCTGATGGGCAGAAAGGTGTGCCTGAAGTAGCTGATTATGTCTGGGTGTGATTTGCAGGGATGCCCCCTTACTCTAGGAGGGAAGCGTACAGGGGAGGTGGTTGACAAGGTCCTCGTCAAAGACAAGAGATTGAAGCCCAGGATCAGAGGGACAGGTGGTACAGTCATGCGAGGACTAGAAAAAGAGAGTGGGTGTAAACTCCAGTTGGAGGAGCTTGCCAGTGATGGGTCCTTCAATGTGCGGGTCACTGGACCAAATAGGATGGTGGTTTTGAAAGGTAAAGAAGTGATAAAGAACTTTGTGAATAAGATCATGGAAGAGGGGAGTGGAAAGAGAAGGATGGATGGTGTCGTTGGTGATGACAATGATCGCCGTGCGTCCAATGATGCTCATGGTTCCCGGAGGGATGGGGGGGATGGTGATCTGCGCAGTGCTGATGTCGATAACCATGGAGGAGGCTGGGATGAATCATGGAGATCATGGGCTGGTTCCTCAGTGGGAAACTCTAATCCCGAGTCTCGAGGGCTAGGTCCTGGTGGTCCTTGTGACTCCATGCTAGGATCCGGTCCACGTGGAGAGGTAGGATCGGTGCTACGAGGAGAGCTGGGCGGCAGTCCACGTCGTGAACCAGGATCTGGAATTCGAGGCGATTCCCTGCTTGGGCCGTACGGTAACTATGGCGACAGAGGCTATTCTTATGACAAGGGTTCTCCAGGTCGTCGAGCAGGTAAGAGCTGTCTGCGCTTCTTCCAACCTATTTGTGTTTTCGACTCCTGAAGGCGTGCGACTCCAATGGAGGGGCCTCAAAAGTTTGAGAAACTATATATCCTTTACTCCTTTTGCTAGTAATCAAGCCATGTGAGTCTTCGTGTTTCAATTCAAAAAGTTCCTCCTTTTTATACTTTTCCTCTTTTGCATGTTTGTGTTCAGGTTTGTCTTACCACCATCCCAGTCTTCTTTGTATGTGATGCACGGTGTTGCGGAGCTGCGTTTCTGTCGAGGACCGGAACGCGCCTTTCTTTTGGTTTCTATGTTTGCGCTGGCCGAATGTCTGTGGTTTCCTGGTCCACCATAAGAACTTGAGATTTTTATTGGCTTGGGGGTTCCTTTTTCTTTCACCATTTTTGTGGGCATCTTTCCTCTGATATTTTTTGTGGGCATCTTTCCTCTGATATTTGTGCAGCAGCTGATTTTAATTCTCTGTTTCCTGCTGGTCGAGCGGAGCTTTTATAGATGGTAGCTATAATAATTAGCCCCAATCTAAAGCGCCCTTCTTCCATTCATAAACAAAACCATAGAGTGTAGTCGCAGTAGCTTTTCTTATAGGGATGTACAGGCTGAGTGCGAGAGGTCCTGGAGGGGAGAATGGAAGAGCCATTAGTTGTATTCATAGTTTCTTAATGAAACTCTCCTCCTCTCTACTTCTTTCCAGTGTTTGTCTTATTTCTGGATACCATGCTTGTGGTGCAGTTCGTGGCTCGCCGTGTGTGGATTGGTGGTGTGCTGCACTTTCTTTTTTTTCTTGTGTGTGTGTTGGGGGGGGGGGGGGGGGGGNCTCTGCAGAATTGCCATCTTCACCCGAATAGAACCCCCGGTCATTATAGCCGTATGTGGTGCAACTTTCAGGCTACATACAGCGCTAATGACTGGTCTCTTATACACATCTAGATGTGTATAAGAGACAGCTACTCTCCCGCTGTAACAGGACTCACCCTAGCCATAAAATTTAATGTGTACAAGCTATCTTTCGGATCTCACACAGTCATGATGACCATGGCGGGCGTTCCCCCACAAAAACAAAGGTCCATGTCAGAAACGGCAGTTTTTCAGGGATAGAAGCACCCTCATTACGACCAGAAAGCCGGCTTACATACATCCCTTATTCACAGCAGTTTTGGCCACAGGAAGAGCAGTTGTCGGGGACAGAAGCTCCTGTGTTCAGCAAAGCCCTTTCAGGAACCTCGAAGGTCATACTCACACAAGTACTTTCCTAAACGTATGTGATCGCAATTTATGGCCCGCCCTGGATGAATCAGACTGCAGTATGAAAAGTCCTAGTGTGAGTATGCCGCGGAAGCGTCGACATTCTGGAGGAATCTCCTCAATTATAGCAAAAAAGCAAAAGAATCCATCCGGTTGATAGTTAGTTCGGATGCACTGTCTTCCTCTCTACTTTTTGCCTAACTTTGTCTTATTTCTTGATACTTGCTGCTGGGGTTGGGACTACATTGTCTGGAATGAGAGTACGTGCACGATTCTGTTGTGGCAAGCTTTGCACGAGACTGGGTTCGTTACAAAGGTGTTCATGTTTGGGCGTTTGGGTGGAGGGCTGGGACAAGAGCTTGTCGTATCAGTTTGTGTGAGTCTTTGATCCTTGGATGGGCTGATGCTAGCTGTCTGAATGGTATTAATTAAGTACTATTAACCTCATACTGTTTGTCAGGTTGCTATGCCGGGCCCTACAGTGGGCATGAGGGAGAAGGAAGCTGGCGCAAACCTGAACGACCCCCACAGACGCTAGAGGAGCTGGAACAGTTGTTTCTGCAAGAGACAATAGACCTTACAAGGACTCCGAACGTCGAGGAGGAGACGGAAATTGCTCGTCACAGGGAGGTACGTCTGGAGGCTTCTTGGACCATCAAGTCAATTGTGCTCCTGTGTATGAATCAATTGGATTTCTCCGCACTATAAAAACCGCTAATGTAAGAAATCTTCTAGCGTCAGTCCATCCCGGCCACGGCCCGGATTGTCACAAGAATGTTTGAAGTATTGAATCCGGGGCCATCATGCCCTGCGTGGCCAATGGCCAGGATTGTCGCACTTTCTTAAGATCTTCAGATGGGGCAACGATCCGGGCTGTTCGCCCATTACCACTGGGCTGACAGCCCAGATTGTGAATTGACGGCCAAAAAATAATTTGGGGGTGCTGGGCTTGAGGAAGAATCGGTTCCGAGTGCCGCCGGATCTCACGCCACCTTTGTGTTTCCTTTTGTCCCTGGACATGGCGCTGTGCTACTGGCTCAGATCCTTGGCGGCGAGGCAGGACAAAAGTCTGCAATGATCGGGGCCGTTCGCCCACTACCACTGGCATGACAGCCGAGATTGTAAATCAGCGGCCAAAAAATAATTCGGGAGTGCTGGGCTTGAGGCAAAAAACCTGTTCCAAGTGCTGTATCTTATTCCACGTTTGTGTCTTTCTTATTGCCCCTGGACATGGTACGATGCTACCGACACAGATCCTTGGCGGCAAGGCAGGACGGAAGTCTGCCGAACCCATCTCGTGCAATCATGCGTTTTTCCTACAGACGTGAGCAGTGTATCCCAAACATGACAACACACACACACGCATGCACACACATGCATGCACCCAATACACACACACACACACACACACACACACACACACACA
>BFEA01000508.1:838825-850163 GCA_003427395.1 Chara braunii | reverse complement strand
TATATATATATATATATATAGATTTTTCCATCTGGTGTGGGTGAGTGATAGTCTACTTTGATTTTGGTTAAGGTGGATTATCACTTACAGTGTAATCAGTGAGGGGATTCTACAGACTGTTGAGGATTCAGCCTCCTGATGAGTCGGTGAAACTCCGACGAAACAGTTTGTCACAGCCCCTCGTTTGTTGTCCTCTTCTCCCTCTCTGCCTACGGTTTACCGGGCAGTTCTATTTGACGATATATATATATTTTTTTTCTTTTTTTTTTTTCTTTTTGGCCCGGCCGCGCAAGTGGACCCTAGCCACTCTGGTAGCCTAGGTTGTGTTTGCTTTTGCAATATGGATGTATAGCGTACCCGTATGAGACGTTAGAAACGGTTTACGTAGTTTGGATTTTTTTTTTTTCTTGAATTCTAAAGTGCGACCGCCTTGACACAAATCATTGCCGTATTGACACTGCTTACATAATTTGGAGCTTAGAGTTAGTTGTGCGGCTGATTCTATCAGGATTCGACTGTTTATCAACAGTTCATCGGGGTACGTACCATTCAGCCACATGGGCGTGGTATGTGTCTTTGTTTTCTGTGTTTCCTTTTCCTCTTTTTTTTCTCACTTGTTCTTTTTCTTTCCAAGCATGCTCCTCCTCCCTGTGTGCTTCTGTCTCTCTTTCCGGACTTGAAAGGTAGCCGGTATGCTATGATGCCATTTGTGATGAGTGTGCGTTGTGTTCGGGGGAAGAAGGTAGTCTAATTGGTTGGTGTAATAAGTAAATGTGATTGTCGTTCCTTCCTGCTGCCGGTGCTTTTTTTTTTACAAATGTGACAGGAAACATTTAGGATTCGTGAAATCTCCAAATGGTTTGCGACGGCGAATCTGCAAGCGGCAGCTGTTCCGCGAGCTTTGGAAGTTTGTCGCCACATGGCACACAATCAGTCAATGTTGAGAGGTCCACAAGTGCCCCACCAGCTCCTGAAGAGTCCTCAACTTGTATGCGTTCGGCGAGTTCCACAGAGTCTTTTGGGTTCACAGAATGGGGCACAAGGGCCACAGAATGGATCACAAGGTCCACAGAGAGGACCAAAGGTGATGACTGCTGTATTAAAGAAGCCTCTGCATGCATGTTCTCCTTATTGCTGCACTTGGTTCCAAAAGGGCCGTCTACGCCTTTGCGTTCGCAGAACGGACTTAAGGTCCACAGAACGGACCAAGGTGATGGCCCGTATATCAAAATTCTCTGCATGCATGTTCTCCTTATTGCTGTGCTCCGTTCCACAAGGGCTGTCTATCTAAACTTGTGTATAGACAGAGTTGACCACAGCGTCCACAGAATGCACCGCCGGGTCCACAGAGTGAATCCGAAGGTCCAGATAATGGATCACCGGGTGCACAGAATGGGCCAGAGGTGATGGCGGCTATAAAAAACCCTTTGAACTTTTGCTCTCCTGATTGCTGCACATGGTGCCGAGAGGGCCGTCCACTGACACTGTAAGTAACCAGTAGCTTTGTAGTATGTTCACCTGTGTAGTGCATGCATGGGAACGTTTGGACATGGTTGATGTCTTTGGAGGAACAGTCCATGATGCTCTTTAAAAGGTCAAGTATATGGGAGTGCATTCCATGATTGATGCTCGGGAGGAATGATCCATGATGGTCTTGGAATGGTGGTTAAGTAGATGGGAGTGTATTCCATGATTGATGCTCGGGGCCTTCCCATCCTCTTTTCTCTTGATTGCCAATCCGTCCGATCCTTCCCCTGCCTGCAATCCTTTCTTTCTGGTTGTTCCCTCATCGCGTACTCCCCACCCACCCTACTCGACTTCACGATCCCCTCTTTTTTGTCCATGTTTTGAAAGACCACTTCAATTGTTTCAACTATTGGATGTTCCACAGTAGGAATGGTGCCTTGACTATTTGACAAGAATAGTATGTGAGGGATTGATTGGTCTTTAGAAGAAAGCAGATCAGCACAGATGCGTAAAAACCATGTTGTAGGGAAGCAGTGGTCTTTAGAAGAAAGCAGATCAGCACAGATGCGTAAAAACCATGTTGTAGGGAAGCAGTAGGTCCAGATGAAAGAGTAGGGGGGGTGGTGTTTGGGTACCGATGTGACATGCATGCTTCTCTCCGGTATGATTTTGATGATCTGCATGAGATCACATGTTTTGGACAAGAACAGAATGTGAGGGATTGACTAGTCCTCTTTGGAAGAAAGGAGATCTGCACACGCGCAATGTAGAAAGAAAGATCTGCACACACACAATGGTTGTATGAAGCAGTAGGTCCAGATGGAAAACTACGGGGAGTGTTGGGTGCTAATGTGATGTGCATGCTTTGGCCCGGCATGATCTGGATCACTGTAGGAGATCAGATTTCCAATGATTATGCTCTTTTTTCTTGAAGGAGTTAGATGCTTTTGTTGTTTGCCGCCAACGCTTGAGGCAGTGTCAAATTAATGAATCAGTTAGTGATGTGGCAGTGGTGTCTGTGGGTGCGGTCCTTGGAGTACATTTGAATTTAACTCTCCTCTGCAATTTTGATGGTCAGCGATCAGTGATTGGTTGATTGATTGATTAGGAGTGTTTGATTGTTTGATTGATTGATTGATTGATTGATTGATTGATGATCAGTGATTGGTTGATTGATTGATGAGCAGTGAATGGTTGGGTTTGGTGGTGAATGGCGAATTGATCGGCAGACAGTTTGACGTGGTTGTGGATGTTGCGAGATGGACAGATTGATCAGCATTGACTGACCGGTGGATGGGTATGGGTGTACGAACTGTGGCGCTGACAGCCTGACGGGCATCACCGAATGGGCAGGCAATGGAACTTGTTGATCGACGAGGAGTCAATCATCTTCTGGCTGTGGCTCTCTCTTGGAGAAGGGGTGCTTCTTATCAGCTGCCTGCTTCTAAAGAGATTTCATTCATTCCCTCTTCTGCTTGTGTGCAGACTCTCCTCGAGTACGTAACTTTGCATCAGTTCGCACAGCTGACCAAGGTACGGGATGCTGATTCTGCTGCGTCCCGATCAGCAGAGTTGTCGAGAGGCTGGGGTGATCCTGCTCCCAACAGAAACACACTGGGTATGTTTACATATATCTCTCCTTGTTTCGATGGAATTCTGAGTGTTTAAGCCATTTTGAGTCTCACTTTCTTTTCTTGTAACTGCACCCAACAATGGATCGAAATAGAAGGCAAACGGACCGATTGGAGTTGGCGCTTGGCTTGTGGCGTGGGGAGCTTGTGCCATGGGGAGCTTGCGGCGCAGGGATCTCTCCTTGGACAGGATGTGGGGAGGGAGATGAGGTGAACAGTTGAAAACGGTGTGGTGTGCAGATTTGAGAAAATAAAGTAGATTGCCAGTCTGACCTTGTTTTCCCAAAGCTGTGCACAACAAGTCTTTACCCGCTCTCCCTCTTCTTATCCTGTTCAGTGAGATTTTGCACTAGCGCCGACAAGTCTCTTCGCCTTCCGTTTTGATATATTTGTCAATCTCTCTAGGGGCCGTTTGGGGCCCTGTGCAACAAGGTGGTCCCATATCCAACACCAACACTATGTACATTGCCGGCTTGCATCTGCTCCCCAACTCAATTCTATTCATCGGGGCGCTTGTTCTACCACTGCCTGAGGTTATGTGCGTCGGGAGTCGGGGCACAAGACAAGGTTGGACCCTGTAGAGTGCAGCAGCAGTTGCGAAATGAGCCTGATTTTTGCCTCTTGGTGGGCTCTTCAAGTGTCGTGATGGCGATCCGATTGTGGAGGTCGTGGGATGTGGTCTTCATGTTTGGTGGCCATGATAATCCTTCTCCAGCCTGCTGATCGGACTGCCATGCCAACCCTATGTATAGCCTGGCAATCCAGGCAAGGCGTGTGGAAGGGGGACGTTAGGGGGAGGAGGAGAGAGGGGGGTTGGTTTAAAGCACCAGTACATGGGCACCTGGCCCGCAGGTCTGACACCTCAAATTCTGGAGGCGTGAAACAAAAATGCGGCCGCCGATCAAATTTATCAACGGCGGGCCCAGCATTTGACGTTTCGGCCTTCTCTTTTTGTGGCGACAAGTTTCCGACTGCAAGGCTGGGGCTGTGTACTTGTGGTTTAAGTTGGGCCCATAGTGGGTTGTATATAATCGTTTCAGTGCTGTCCCATCAAGCAAGCCGGTGAATTTCAAACCACCTTCGTTTCCCGTGTTGTGCAATGTTTCTGGCTATGATCTGTAGGTGTTCTGTGCATTCTGAAATATTCCAGGCATCGCATTTGGGTCTCCAGCTGTCGACATTGTTTCTCCGTTGTGGGGGGAAATCCAAAACCCGGATAGAATCTTGCAATGAAATGGTGTGTGTGTGTGTGTGTTTTGCATCTTCTCATGGTCGCAGGTGCACATCTGCATGCGACAAGGGGCACCAAATTCCTATGTTGGTCTATGAGTGGACTTCAAAGGCTGTACAACAGCATCAAGGATTGCCCCACTTTTTGAAACAAGTAAAAGCCTACTATTATGATCCTCTGCTTATTAATCAGTGAGCCAAAAATGCTTCAAACTGAGGGTGGTTCAAACTCTGGTTACGCCTTGCACTGCCAGGGGTTTCCTTGCCTTTTCTCTGAACATGAAAGTCAAAGAAGAGGAGAGGGCAAAAAGTAGTAGAACGAAGCTATAGAGCAGGTGCATCGCGAATTACCGAATTCAAATGCGAAGGAATGGTGATTGAGAGGCGTATGGTTGGTGAAGAGTTACAAGGCAAAAAAAAAGAGAAAAAAATCAGTGCACTCTGGCAGATCTGATTCTGCTCCCCTCAACAAGCAGTTTGGTGGGATGAGACCTTGCTGAAGACCCACCTCTGTGTTGGATTGTGGATGGATGGAGTGTGCATCTTTTCGCCACCAAGAACGAGTGTGTCCTCTCCTCTTTAGACCCACCCGTACATATTGCGAGCCACAAATGAGCCTCTCCGAAAAGAGCAGGGACTTGGGACAGGCCCTGCCTGGGGATGCGCGGTAAATGTTTTTTGTTCAGTGCTGCGCCCGGTCTCAATCAAAGGCATGGGAGAGTTGTTTTTTCCCACCCACCTCCAGGTCGGCCTGTCCCAACCCTCGGAAATGTTTGGAGAGGCTCATTCATGATTTTCAACTTGTCTGGGGCCATGTACTGGTTGTTGGCTTGACATTGATTGATTGATGTGAACGTTAGGTGAGCTGATTGATTACCCCAGTGGGGCTTGATTACCTACACATTCGATCGACTCTCTGGCTCAGTTGGCTTGACATTGATTGACTGATTGATTGATTGGTTGATTGATTCAGTGACTGATTGGTTTATTTTTTGACTTGTTCACTGATTGATTCATGGATTGATTGATGGATTGATGGATTGACTGATTGTTTGATGGGTTGGTTGGTTGGTTGGTTGGCTGGTTGGTTGGTTGGTTGGTTGGTTGTTTGGTTGGTTCATGTATCGATTGATTGTGTGAGTGACATGTTGGTTGGTTGGTTGATCTGTTAACTGGTTGATTGATTGATGCGCTTGTTGATTGATTGAACTATTTTGGAGTTCATCCGTTGGTGTTCATTCACCAAGCAAGTAACAACTGTCTTCTGGGTGGTTACTTTGTGTGTTTTCTTACAGATAGTCAAAAGGACAAACAGGGGGAGAGATTGGGAGGAGAGAAGGAAAGCGTGGAGGAGAGGAGCAAAGAAACTGACGTAGAGGAGCCATGTGTAAAGGACTTGAAAACAGATACAGCAAAGCTGAACTTATGTGAGGAAAAAGTGCAAGGAGCAGGAACAGGAGAGGTGTGTAATCAATCCTAACCAGCTGCAAATGCAGGGACACGTGGGCTGGACATCTAACAGCTGGGATTATGTTGCTGAATGACTGTGTGCTCTGACATTTTGTTAGATTCGTGCTTGCAGATACCCTTTTCTCGTACACTTCTGGAGCCAGGAAGATTGTCACGGTTGGCCGGTCCTGCCTGGGGGTTCTGACGCCCGGAGTACCTGCGATGGGGAAAAAGTTCAAAAAACGTTTTTTTTTTTTTTTTTTTTGCTTTTCTGTGGTCTCCCAGAGGACCCCATGCGGGCTCTTTTTTTTTTGAGAGAGTTGGCTGTCAAGGGGGGGTGAAGGGGGTATGAATTGGTTTTAAAGGGGCTAAAGGGGTTTACACGGGGTTCCCTTATTGTGATCCTGTTATTTTCTGTTTTATCTCCGATTCTGTGGGGAATTCTGATGTGCCCTCAGCTAAGTCGTTTGTATTGCAATCCTACACAACATAGTTTTTTTTCGGAATTTTTTTATGTTTTTTTTTTTTTTTTAAGCGCTAGGGCCGCCCGGAACCCTGCTCGGAGGTCATGCCCGACTGGGCACCCACGCGTGTACCCGGGCATAAGTTGGGTGCCTGGATGCCCGGAAAAACAGCCTAGTTCTGGAGTTGATTTCCCTCTGTTGCATGGCTACGATCCGGACCACTGGACAGGGATCCGGACCGTCCGTGGTCCGGGTCCGGATGTGTGGGCCCCAGCCCAACGGGCAAAATTTTTTTGTGTGGTCCAGGGCGTTTGTTCACGCCCTGGGCTGCCCCAAAAAAATGGTGCCTGATTTTTTATTCCCCTCGCCAACGATCCTGCGGCGCAAGTGTGCGGTGCACCCGGAGCAGTGCGGTTGTCACCGATGCGCAAAAAAAAGAAAAGAAAAAGTCGCTGTTATGTGTGAGGACACGAGAGAGAGAGAGAGAGAGAGAGAGAGAGAGAGAGAGAGAGAGAGAGAGAGAGAGAGAGAGAGCAAACAAATGGCTCCTTATAATTTATTAGAAACACAGGACACACCTTTCCTTCCTACAAGGTTTACCTATTGGCGGGGAGGATCGTAGACAACGACTTGGAAGAAGAGGAAATATCTTTAGCGGACCTGTGGAGGAGAGCGACTCTCTGGGTAATATGGAAAGCGAGATGCAAGGGTACGTTAGATAATCAATTTCCCAGCTTGGAGGAGAGGTGGATGAAAGTCCATAATACAAACAGAGATAAGGGCTCGGTGGAGTAGAGAGCAAAAAGAACAACAGAAAATAATCCAACCAGAGAAGCGAGATCTGAGTCAGAAAAAAATCGAGAAAATCTGTCTTAACTGGAATGGTATTGCAAAAATACAGAAGGGCTGGTTACATTTCAAAAACTGGGATTAACAAGAAAAAGAACACAGAGAAGGGAGGAAACGAAAAGGTACCATTCAGTTTAAAAAGCGGGATTAAACAGATCAGAAACGGGCAGAGACCTCAAAGCCGTGCGCCCCCCTCCTCCACATCCCCTTCCCAGATAACCTCTTACCACCTCTCCCCCTGACTAACTCCTCTAATCTGCGGCGAGGAACCGATAAGGATGGAGTCACTACGAGTCATCTGTAAAGGAAGAAGCGGTAGAATCATTGAAGGCCAGACTAACCGCCGAGAGAAGAAGCAGACGCAGTTGGAAGTCTTCGTTGCGAGCCGAAATTCCTGGCAGATGGCAGATACAGAAGTACTCGGTCTTCGTTGCAAGCCGAAATTCCTGGCAGATGGCAGATACAGAAGTACTCGGTCNAGCCGAAATTCCTGGCAGATGGCAGATACAGAAGTACTCGGTCTTCGTTGCAAGCCGAAATTCCTGGCAGATGGCAGATACAGAAGTACTCGGTCAGAAGAAGGTGAGGTTCAGCAAGACAAAGCCAGAAGGAGCCCCATCAGATTGAGGCGAGTGGAAGAGGAAAAAAAATGAAAGGGACACCGGCAGCACAAGCCGAGAGGAAAGAGTAAAGCAGTGCAAGCTGACAGTTACGCCTCCAGAAGACTGGTAGATCTAGGGAACAGAGCTGAGAAAAAAGAGTAAGGCAGTGGAAGCTAACTTCTAGCGGATCTGGTTGGTAGCTGACAAAGGGGCATGGCAGATGGGGCACGGTCTACGATGGAAAGATTGGCATAATTCGGTCAAGTTGGTACCCTAGCAGAACACCCAGGTACTTGAGGAACCAGCCCCGATCTGAGCCTAGAAGAGTACCCAAGGCACACGCGTGACAGGCGGCAGACGAGGTTGCACAGGGAACACATGGAAGAGGATTAATCTTCTTTAGGGTGTAGGGTTTAGGGCTGAGGGTTTAGACAGAAACAAGACAGCAGGGGTTAGAATGCTAAGGATTGTACGACGCTTATTTGAGGGGCTTAGGAGCTTAGGGCCTAGACAGCATTGGCAGCAGTCGTAGCTTCTCAGACCTTTCTGGTTGTGCAAGTTTTATCTGACAGGCTCTTATAGTAGTCGTGAGAGGAAAGGGGCAAGCAGGGCAAGCTGACAGTCAATCCTCCACGTTGCTGGAGCAATCAATGCTGATCAGGGTTCCTTCGGCCAGACGGAAGGAAGCGTGTGGGTGTCCTATATTGTAATATTTTCCTGAGTTGCCGGTGGAATAGGAACCGGACTGATGCTCCCCAGAATGGAAATGGAGCCAGGGCCATAAGGATCTGTTTGAAAAAAAAAAAGACAACCCCTGCAGATAATTAGCAAGGGCCTTCTCACCATGAACTAAGTAGTACTCATAGCCATGCTAGGGTCATGGCACGCCAAGTATATGTGCTGTGGATTCACATGAAGGTCCGTGTTTCAGAAGTATGGGACCACTGAGCACGCGAGTTTCTGGGTAGTAGCAGGCCAACTCACCACGTGCTTTGTCTCTTGTGCGAGTAGTGACGAGTGGAGCAAGGCCCTTAGGGCCGCTGCTCGTAGGAAAACGAAAGAAAAGAAAAGAGAGAGCTACGGTAGCAAGTAGTTGTAACTTGTGACCCATAACTGCTGGAAAGCAGACCTGACTTCGGATCCAGAACATATATTGCTGGCCTGCTCCGCTCTCACACGAAATTTGCCGAACGTCTCTTGAGATATTGGACCCTTGCAGATGCACTGCTGGGGTCCTTCGGGAAAAATACTATTCAATAAGTAATACGTGGGCCCAATTTTCTTTTCCTGTGTTCCGCTGTCGTCCTCCTCCTCTCTTCTTGTCTTCCTCCTCCTCGTCTCCTCCCCCTCCTCCTCCTCCTTTTTGGGTTATTTATTTTTTATTTGGTCCACTTCCCCATTAATGCGTGTCATCTTGGTGCAGGGGCCATGCTAATCTTGCCCTTGGGACATTTGTTCACATTGGAAGGAGAAGATTAGCATGGCCCCTGCACATGGATAACACACTTTAACTGAGAAGTAGGAGGAGGAGTAGAGGTAGTGTTTTTTTTTGTTTTTGTTTTTTTTGGGGGGGGGGGGGGGGGGGGGGGGGACAGTATAGGGGATCCAGACCAGGGGTCCGGACCGGTCCGGAAATTCCGGAATATTCCGGTTTTCCGGAAGTCTGGATGGGCCCGGGAGGTCTGGGGTCCGGAATCGGTCCGGGGTCCGGTCCGGCGTAGCCATGCTCTGTTGTGACTTTCGGGGTGGAGGGTGTGGAAATTCTTGTTGTTGTCACCACAGAAGTAGTGGTGCATGTGGCCTTAAATATGTGACAGTCCTAGCTAAGTCGGGGTGGGGGGCTACTGTCTGTGAGGTCTCTCTCGCGGGCAGCGAAGTTCTTCACTTACTGCAGGTCTTGTCCAGTGGCTCATGTCTTATCCGGTCTCTTGGTCTCGTCCAATGGATGCATGCCACCTGTTGTCCTCCTGCTCCTTGTGCACTTCTTGTTGCTATACTGCTACAGCTGTGACACATGGATGTGGTCATCCTTTCCGGTACCATGCCATGTTGGGCTGCACATGATTAAACCACCAGTTCCCCCGACGTTGAAAATTAGACTTCATGGGCCTCACTGAGTGGGTTTTTGGGGGGGCGCCGATCGACAGGCTCAGGCGGGTCCAGTCCTGCAAACGCCAACTTTGGCAATTTTTGGTGCTCGGAAGAATTGACCAAAAAAATCGGAAATTTTGGTGTCTTATAGATCAGGATATGATCTTTCCAGGAAAAATATCAGAAAAATGAAAAAAAAAAAAATCCTTAGACGGTTAGACCGTGAAATACATGCCACGCCAACGAGGCCTTAATCTGATTCCTCGTCACAGGATATGTGTCTAGCTTTTCCAATAGGCACGAAGTGTTGATTCGATCAAAGCATTTCGCAATGTCGGCGTCAAACACTAGCCAGAGCTTCCATGGCATCTTGACAACTACGCCCTGGCCTAAATCCATAAGAGTGAGGTTCAAAACGGACTTCCCATTCGGGTTCTAGAACCATTTTAGCTAATGCCTGTTTAGATCGATCCGCAAGAAAAAGGAAGTGGTTCCGTCCCGTCCAAGTTTGGCTATCGAACTTCAGTGTTCGATTCCAAATTCTTTTCATTTTCTAGTTTTGCCACTCTACAATATGTGGGCCAACAGGAAAGGTACCCTAGTTTCAGCAATTTTTCATGCTCAGAACTTCAGAAGGATATGTAAAAAAGATTGAAAATTGGACGATCCGTAGATTTGGTCGTGATCTTTCCAGGAAAAATATTTCCAAAATTAAAAAAATCGTTTCAACCTCTTTGGAGCAGAGTATGCCTAGGGCCAAGAAGAAAAATCAGTATGTCTTAAACTGGCACTAGATTTCAGTGTTGGGAAAAGGGGGAATATAACTATACTGCATTCCTCGTGGACCGTGCCCAATGATGGCCGCTGGTGATAAATTTCATAGGCAGCCACCGTTTTGTTTCGGCCTTTAAATCACCCCTCTACCTGCCTTCAGAACTTTGGGGGACCCGTAGGCTGTTTTTTCAAATAGGCATGTGGCCTACCAGTAGGTCTGTGGGGCCTGGCCTGGGTCACAGAGTTACAAAAATGGAAATATGCTGAATCGGCGCTGTGAGAAAAATGGTTTTTCGACTGAGTGAGGACGACGCCCTGCCCGGCCGGTTGCACCCGGGGGGGCTGCCCGGGTAAACCAGGCAGGCCAAAAAACCGCCCAGAATTTTTTTTTTTTTTTTTTTTTGAAAAAGGGTCGTTCTGCGCTCGGCGAGAGGACCCCATCCGCAATAAAAATTTGGTTTTGGAGGATGGGTGGTGGGGTTGGTCTGGGTGGGGGGTCGTGGGGTTGGGGGGATGTCTGGGGGTTGGGGGCTCTGCATGTATGTTGCCTACTGTATGCTGAATGTATGTCATCTGGATGGAGCGAGGTGGGGAGGGATGGCGAGATGGGAGAATGGAGGGATGGAGGAAGGCTGCGAACCAACATTGAAGAATAACTAGAAGAAGATGGATGGATGGATGGATGGAAGGGGGGGAGGGATGGGAGGATGGAGGGACACTGCTTAACAACGTCCAAGAAGAAAAAGAAAAAGAAAAAGGAGAAGAAGAAGACACAGATGGA
>BFEA01000508.1:784382-817887 GCA_003427395.1 Chara braunii | reverse complement strand
AGAGAGAGAGAGAGAGAGAGAGAGAGAGAGGGCAAGAGAGAGAGGTGGGTGCAGGACTCTCTCTCTCTCTCTCTCTCTCTCTCTCTCTCTCTCTCTCTCCGTTTCGAACATGCAAATGGGAAAAAATCTTCCAACATGGGAAAATTCATTCCCATTTTGCATGCTCGCAACGTCGAGAGAGAGAGAGAGAGAGAGACGGTGTGTTGTTCGGGGCATTGTGAGACTCTCTCTCTCTCTCTCTCTCTCTCTCTCTCTCTCTCTCTCTCTCACGCGCGCTCATGTTCGCTCGTGCACACATGTTCCATGCACTGTCATCATATGACTCTAGCGACAACCCATTGTAGTCTTCTGGATAATTATGTAGATGCTTTCCTATACTGAATGTTTAAGGATGCTCTTTCAGCGAGTACGCTTCATCTGAAGGAGATATTAACTGGAATTCAACATGACTCTTCTCTCTCAATCCCACTTGGCCAAGGAGATCTAAAGACTAGATCCGTAACTACAATGGTTTTTTTTTTTTTGTCTCTCTCTCTCTCTCTCTCTCTCTCTCTCTCTCTCTCTCTCTCTCTCTCTCTCTCTCTTGTGCACGCGCACGGAGCGATCGCTTCTGCGCGTGTGTTCCTATATTGCCACCATTCTGAAAGATAGTAAATTTTAAGAAACCAATATTAACCCAGCTAGTTCATCATCCAACATGGTAAGAAACAATCTTACGATTGGAGGAAGTAGTCTCATCATATTAGATGTGTGAAAACAGCTTGCATTTTATTAACTGGGAAGGAGGAAGGGGCAATGTTCTTTGACGGTTTTTAAAGTAACCCCAATTTGAAATCAATGCAACCAAAGCAATGATGAGTCGGTGTACAACGGAACCTTTGTGAGATTGTATTAATGAGTGTACCACCAACTGTTTTGAGCAAGGAGTGTTTAACTTGTGGCTGCCAACATTGTAATGAAAAGCTAACCGGTCATAAGATCGAGTCGTGTGAGGGGGCTAATAAAAATTGGTAAGGCTGAAAAGGATTAAAAAAATTAGCTATTATGTGAAGAACTAGTGAATTGGAGACCCGTAGTTAAGGATGTAGAGAACTATAAAACAAAAGGAGAAAGTGCATACATACCAATTCTAAAACAGGAGGTGAAAATTGCCCATGTGGCTAGGGAGAACGCCTGTCTCACAATTGCACCCAGGGCCCTTTCAACATTCCTTTTTACCATCTTGTGGTTGTACCAGATCCGGGTCCACAATTTTGAGAACAACAAACTTGCACTTAGGATCCGTTTAAGGTCTAGTCGTGTGAGGGTGTAATAAAAATTGGTAAGGCTGAAAAGGATTAAAAAGAAGTAGATATTATGTGAAGAACTAGTGAATTTGGAGAGTCGTACTTAAGGAAGAAGAGAACTCTTAAAACAAAAGGAGAAATTGCATGCATACAAATTTCAAAACAAGAGGTGAAAATTACCCATGTGGCTAGGGAGAACGCCCGTCTCACAATTGCACCAAGGGCCTTTTCAACATTCCCTTTTACCATCTTGCGGTTGTATCGGATCCCGGTCCACACATTTGGGAAAAGTAAACTTATCTACAAGTTCTCACATCACTCTCTTTTGCATGTGTACCAACTCTAAAGGGAGAACACTAATCTCACATTCGCCCCTAGGACCTTTTCAACATTTTTATTTACCATCTTGCGGTCGTATCGGATCTTTACCGCTATACTCGACTACAACTTGTCATATCACTTTTTTTTCCCAATGACACTTTTGCCATGACGGTCTATCATTGTGGCTAAACAAATAGTGAGTACGAGAGGAATTGCAAACATCAGAGAGTTACAGGAAAAATATAAATAATGTACATGATAGTGGCTAAAAATAATTGCCCTCATGGGCGATAACCTCTCGCGAGTGGGTTTAGCTGTCTGAGATTCCGTTTTTGGCATGCGTTGCTCTCTCTCATCTATTTGGGTGGTTATCGGCTGAAACCACGTAACCGAGGTCAATCTGCAGAATGTAGGCCTCGTGGTGCGCGACGCTCATGAGATACAACTCTTCTGCCTACGTACGTGATATCGACGCTCACTCCGATCAGGATCTTGACTCGCCCCTTGCCATATATATAATCATATGACACTTTTAGGAAATGATTCTCATAGAGCGACTTTCTAGAGCTCTGCATAGCAACGTCTGCACTAACCGGGTGACCGTATCCATGATCAAGATATGGGACCAGCCCTTTTCCTTGGAAGGTCTTGCAACCTCCTCTAATTTAAAGCTCTGCATAGCAACGTCTGCACTAACCAGGTGAATGTATCCATGATCAAGATATGGGACCAGCCCTTCTTCTTGGAAGGTCTTGCAACCTCCTTTAATTTAGGCTCACCAGATATGTAGAGTGGTCGGTCAGTTTCCTTTCAAGAAGTATCGTGCCAGAAGGTACGCAATTCGTTGCAATGCTGCCCTTTGTCGTCGCCGCGTCCTGATATCCGGTTCGCAGTCTTCAAAGCAATGAAAGTCAACTAAGATCCTTGGTAAACTCGGGCTTTGAGGGTTTCCCAATCTATAAGTAGTTCCCAAGGTTGACGTCACTCACGCAGCAAGGTTCTTGATCTGGCTCATCACTCCTAGATCTCTGCAAATGTGTGGCGATAGGAATCCTAGACCTGATTATCTCACTCCTGATCCACCTATCCTTACGCCTTTTGTCCTTGCTGGTGCCCTTGCTGAGAGGTTTCGGATTACAACCATCAAAATCGAAAAGAGCGCCACCAAGTGCAGAAATACTCTGCGATCCGGTCGAAAATGACACCCTTCACCCTTTGCTTTACACTTTTCACACAGTAAGTGACGAGCAAGGTTGTCTTGTGTCGACGAGCTGGTTTGGCTAGCCTGGAAAGATGATATAAGCAATCTTACTGAGTGCTCCTAGTAATAACAATAGCCCAGTGAAAGGGGATAATTAGCAGCAACTCGATAAATAGGCCTGCCTGGACAGGCTTGGCCAACAACAAATCAATGAATTTGACAGCTTGAATGAGCGTGGTAGAAAACTGTAACATAAGATAAGGGTCTGCCTAAATGAGCCCGGTTGAGCAGCAACCAGCAACTCAATGTGAGTGCCCGCCTGAATGGGCCCGACTGAAAACAGTAGCAACTCCAGGTAAGGGCCCGCCTGAATGGGCCCGACTGAGAATATAAGCATTTCAAAGTAAGGATCCGCTTGGATGATCTTGATTGAGACGAGCAACAATTCTCGATAATAGGGGTTCGCTTGAATGGGCCGAGTTGAAATCAACAACAACTCGAAATAAGAGGGACCGGTCTGAATAGCACTTGCGGTTAAGCAACAGGATCTCATACATCGTGTGACCACTTGGCAGAGTCCTGTGTTTTTAATAAACAGTCGCTACCCCCTGTTATGTGCCACTTTTGTCTGTTTTTGCAAAGAAAAGCACTCCTTCTCCCGAAGTTACGGAGGCATTTTGCCGAGTTCCTTCAACATGGTTATCTCAAGCGCCTTTGTATACTCTACTTGTTCACCTGTGTCGGTTGATGATATGGTATGACTAAAATGGGCCTGGTCAGCATCAACCACTCTAGCGGAAAAAACAAAGAGCGTGGAACATCGTCTCAACAAGAACTGAGCACCGCATGTCATTGGGATAACATGGACTGAGTTGCAATGGCTATTGGATTGTAAATAATTGTCTGCAAAGAGACCGATTAGCAAATAATCGTATGTGCAAATAATATTCTGCGCAGGGAGTAAATCATAAATACCTTTGCAATGGAGCACCGATCTTGCTATTTGTCGGAACAGCCGGGGCTGATCCACAAACTCTCAATTTACAATGAGCGGACTACAAATTCTCATTGAGTAATAAGCAGACTGCAAATTTTCATTCAACAGGAACAAAAGTTGCAATACTTCAATTAGAAGAGTTTAATCCGCAAGTTGTCAATTGCAAATCCCAACGTAGTGGAACTGGAGTGTGGCTCTCAGTAAGTATCTTCGTTGCGTAGGAAGACTCAAACGTGAACGTGTGTGATCTCTAGATCAGAAGTGAAGGGTTGATACCCGATTCCAAATTAGTAGGTCGATAGAACAGGCAGTTCCCGCTTGACGTGCACCTGTGGACCGATGAATGCACGCAACCCCAATACACAATCACAAATTAGCAACCAGTTTACCACACAACCAATGCTCACATAGAGAAAGGGGCCTCGATTCAGCAATCACAGTGGGTAAACATCTTGCACAATCCATCAATTGTGGAGGGCGCGCGTCCTAACACTGTCAATTTGAGTGGACGCGCAACGTAGAACTGCCAATTTGAGTGGGCTTGCAACCTGGAACTACCAATTTGGGTGGGCGTGCAACCCGGAATTTCCAATCGGAGTAGGTGTAGAATTGGGAACTATCAATGTAAGTGGCTGTTGTCAAGCACTTTGGTACCACAGGGGGACACTCCTTGCCACGTCATGCAGGATTTTGCAGGACATTTGTATTACAGTGGAGCTTTCGTCGCTCCGATCGAGTGTGCCAGCCACACGTTGTCGTACTTTTTTTAGTCAGGCCTTTTCAGGTGACCATAAAGCTAGCACGTTGTCACGCAGGGTTTTTGATGTTGTTTGCAATAAATAAAATATGTTAATTAAAGTAAATCCCTGCCTGTTGTGTGCGTTCGGCTTCGAGCGAGACCCTTCAATTGCGGTCTTTGCCGGTCCCCGATATTAGGAATCTTTTATTTTGATTCGGAACAACAAAGTTTATGCAGATGATAATTATGAAATTACATGTCATGTATGTATTAATTTTGCCAATTTTCTTACTTTGAGAATCGTGGCCGAATCATTAGAGAGCACAATCATCAATTATAGTCAATACAAATGAAGCAAGATTGACTGACTTAAGTCAGAGGCAAGAATAAATGAGGGAAGAATGAGAACTCATAATAATATCAGGAAGTACACATGAAGGGGGCATGGCCAACACTAGTCAAGAGTCATGACTCATCCCTCTAGGTCATACACTCGATCTTTCATTTTGTTGTGTGCTTCTTGTGCCGCAAACCACGTTCCTGTACTTTCAAGGGTTGTGGCCTCTAAATATAGAGTCGCCCAAACCCTGCAAGCTCTAAGCACTTCCATCCAAGTCCCACGATACGAAAGTCAACATAGCACAAAACTCCTCGCATAGTGTGGGGAGACATGACTGGGAAAAATTCCTTTGTCCGAGATGTCGAAACTCAGATGGTTTGGTCATTGCCTCGTAATCAATCTCTGCATGCGAGATATACCTCTTGGCTAGATCAACCAAGTCTCCCCAGCAAGAACCATTTGTGAGAGTGAAGGGTACTGGAGGCCTGGGGTAGTCGATGTAGAGCTAGCGTCCGAAGCTACGAATCAGCTTTGTCCTACTCTCATCAAACTCTTTTTCTCTCTCCTCAAGGTACCTGGCAGCCCAGATCTGGACTGAATTGAAATGTTCACGACTCTCTTTGCCTTTCTTCACGTAAATTCTCATGTCGAGGACGGTGTCTGCTGCGAAACTGGTGAGAACGACAAAAATTGATAGGTTTCTCTGTCTGGAATCAACCGCACTGATGTACCGATACTACGCCGCGCGGCACCACTTTATATAGGAAACCGTGCCTGCTGGTTACAAGCTTGGGCTTAGCTCTATAGGTTACGACACTGGGTTTGCACGGCGGAGGTACGAGGTTCGAGTCCCGCGGAAGGCGACGCAGGAGCAATGGAGTGGCGAGAAGAAAGGGGGTTGAGGGTCCCGCGAGACTATCTCTCCTTTTTCTCCCTTTTTTTTGTTCTTTTTGGGTTTGGCGAGGGAGCCCGGCCGCAGGTCCGCGCTGCAAGGCTGCAGGAGGACTGGCAGGGCCTACGGCACGTTCTCCCGTCGAGGTGATCCACTTCCCTTGTTTTGGAGGCCACCCCAGTTTTTCCTGCGTAGGATGGAGGCGTTGAGGGGCGATTGACCGCGCCTTGGGGCTGGCAGTCCGATCCGTTGGGTATACCCACATACTGTGGGTCACGCCCCGTCTGACTCGGATGATGGGGGCCGAGGGGCCCAGAAATCAAGAAGCCAAACTTCACGTGGGCTGGCCGACTTGTTGACACGGCCACTAGGAAGATCTGGGAGTGACGTAAAGAAGGAATTGCCTGGCCCTGTGCAAGGCCCACCTGTATAGACCCCAGAGGGTCTAAGTAAGTGGGGGGGTGCTAAGTAAGTGGGGGGGCGGCAGGGCGGATGTTCCCGGGGGAGAATCGGAGTGAGATATGGGGGAAGCGGGAGGCCCGCGAAGCCAACAAGGGGGAGGTCCAGGAATGAACCCGGACAGGAAGACGAAAAAAGGGGAGGGCGGAGCCGAGTACTTGTTGGGGCAGAGGTTAGGGAGCGCCCGAACTAGGCCCCGAAAGGAGGCCGGGTTCGCGCGAAAGTAGTGGAGTAGGGGAGGAATTACTACGGGGGAGATTTTTCTTTAGATTTCAATTTTGTCCGTTTGTTTTGTCGTTTTCCTTCCTTTTTTTTGTTGTTTTATTTTTGTTTTTTCAATTGGTCAACTCGCTGACGCGGCAGCTGGGGAGAATGGGGATTGTGGGAGAATCGTTGGCCACCTTATGAGTTCGGAATGAACCCGGACGCAGGCTGCGCCGGGGTACGTACGAAAAGGAGGGGAGGCGTTGTGAGGCGCTGCCCGGTTGAAGCCTTTTTGAGGCCTGCGAGAATTGGAGTGATACAGAGAGGATTAGCATGGCCCCTGCGCAAGGATGACATGCATGAATTGAGGAAAAGGGGAGGGGAATGCCTACCTGAACCAGGCCCCGGAAAGAGGCCACGTTCGTGAGAGAGGCGGTGCTGGGCGGAGCGTGTCCCAGAAAACCTGCGGGAACTCGCCCCGGCTGGCGTCCTGTGGGGCATTCGCGGAGGCCCGCGCGGCCGTTGCTTAGGGCCGGTCGGTATAAGTCGGAGGGGAGCTGCCCGTTCGACCATTTTGGCTTTACTTCCTTTCGACAAAGTTGGGCCACGACTGAGCGCTGTGCACTCGTAAGTGACGGACACAGTTTTGGGGGACGTCACCACGACGAAGACGACGAAGGTGCTGGAGGGAGAGAGAGGTAAGGTAGTGAACCTGGACGCGGGCGACGCCAGGTGCGTTTAGCAATAAAAGAAGGAAAGGATGGATATGGCAGAGTGAATGGGACAAACGGAGATAAGGGGGGGAGAGGGCGTGCCAAGCGGAGCGGAGTAAAGAGTGCGGGGGAGTAAACGGTGAGGCGGACTGAGGGAGGAGAAGCAAGACTCACCTGAGTTAGTTGCGATTCCGCTGGGACGGTGCGATTCCGCGGGGACGGTGTGAACCACTCACGGGCGGGGATGTTGCAGATAGCCAAGGGAGGAGTGGCACGGGGTCGGAGCTATGGGAGCGGGGGCTTGCTTGTTGGGCCAGATCGAAGGGGGCCAAGGAGCGAGCCTGCAATAGGCAGATGGTAAGGATTACAAGCTTGAAGAGCAGCTACGAGGTCTCGTTCCGCCGGGTCGGGTGACGGCAAGCCAGTTGCGAGATTACATGCGTTGCTGATCGGCCAGGATACTACCCCTCCAGCCGGAAGGGCGAGAGGAAACGGACTGGCACCAGAGGCTGACCTACTGAGGCTGCCGCGACAGGCTGAGTGTTGACCACTGCCGACGTGCCGCAGGGCTCACCGCCGTACAGCGTCTTCCGTTGCGGTCCCTGGGGCATTGCCGCATCTAGCTTGGCGGTGCTGGCTGCTATGGTTAGGTTGCGGGGTGCCGCCGTGGTACCCGTTCTGCTGTTGCTACCATTGATACTGTGGGCACGGCCGCACCTAGCAGCGTTCTGCTGCCAAAGCTGCCGCTGGCAAATACGGTTGTTTCAGTGGACTACGATTCGCAGTGGCCCGCCGTACAACGAGCCACCGCCCGCAGTTGTTACTTACCTGATCGCCGGATGCTGTTGGGTTGTGCTCGCTGTGGCCAGCTGCGTATCCCCTTGCTGCTCCGATAAGACACGGGGGCGAACGGTAGCTGAATTTGACATCTCCGGACTATGCAGCATCGGATAGATCGAAGGGGGAGGATGTGCTGTCGTGCGGCAGGCAGTGCTGTTGAAGGTCCGGGTTTTGGGCTGTAGTTGCCCCAGCTGGGTATGACCGTTGTTGAACAATGGGTCACTGCTGCTAAGACAATCGGGTGACGGGGGCGTGGTACTAGGAGAGGGAGCAGGGCTGCGGCGGAGGGTTGTTGCTGCGAGTTGGGGGGTTGACAGGAGTGTCTACCCCAGCAGCTGACCGTGTTTGGCCAAGCGGCATTTGTACGGCCACCATTGCGGGGCCCTCAGGCGTTGAAGACTTGAGGACCCTCTTGCGCGAGTTTGAGTGTGTCCTCCCTGAGTCTGAGAGTCTTACTCCTTCTCATCCTGTCCTTCTCACTCTAAGTCTGGTCCTTTGGCTCTGAGAGGAAGGCGGCAGGCGGGCGTGTGGCCCGTAACCCGTGCCAAGGCCTTTGTGGGAGTTTCCCCACCGATTGCGGGAGCTCTGCCGGGACTAAGGCGGAGTTCTGGAGGCAGGGAACTAAGTGGTAAACCCTTGACTCCCTCTATAAACCCAATTATAACCCCTACCTGTACATCTCTCTACGTTTGACTGAGCGTATGGTGTGGATCCTGTACTCTGATTTTGGCTTGACTATCAGGACCTAAGTCAGACTGAAGTAAAGGAGTGTGTGTGCAATCTCAATTTCAGTTTTTGTTGACTGCATGAAAGCAGATTGTGAACGAGATGGGTTGCATCTGGGGGAAGGTTGGAAGGAAGGCAGTATTGTGTGCAGATTGACTGGGTCACTAAGGATGGGAGGTCCCCTTAAGTTTGGGGAAGCCCAGCGCTTTGTTTATTTTTGGGCTGCATGGAGCCTCAGGCCGCTCTATAAGTTTAGGTAGCCTGAAGCTCTGGAGGCCGGGATGTCCCCATAAGTTTGGGGAGACCTGGTGTTGTGAACTGCATGAAGGGTCAGGACGCTCTATAAGTTTAGGTGTCTCGACTGCTCTGACTTGTGGGGATTTGACTGCGAGTGGTTTTCAGGGAACCAAGGCGCTCTATAAGCTTAGGTACCTTGGGTTGCCTCGTTTTGCTTGAGGATCTCTCAGTTTCTTTGGTTCTGAACAAGGAGGTCCGAACCGCTCTATAAGTTTAGATGGTTCAACCCTTCTCTTGTTTTGTTCTGAGGGAGTAATTCTGGCAAGGGACAGACCGCTCTATAAGTTTAGGTAGCCTGTCTCACTGCTTCGCACAGATTGGACCAGAGAGAAACGAACTTGGCTGAGGATGAGACCGCTCTATAAGTTTAGGTGGTCTTACCCAATGCCTCGCACATGTTGGAATCCAATGAATATAACTTGGCTGTATTGTACTACTGTGTTATTACGAACAGGCTGGTCAGACCGCTCTATAAGTTTAGGTAGCCTGACTATAGCTTATCACAAATGAAGAGAGTATAAACTAAGAGATATAATTGAAGGTAAGCTTGGGCAGGCTGAGCAATGTTTTGAGTTGAGCGGCTCAGCCTTATGCCCCCTTTGAAGACTAAGTCTAGAGAAGTATATATAAATTGGCTATTTAAACAGTTCAGGGCGACTAGAGTGGTCTAGTCATATGCCCAAAGAAGAGAGAAGTAGTTGTGCCCTCTGTTTGTGTATACTTGGCCGAGTCAGAACGCTCTATAAGTTTAGGTATTCTGAGTTTAGGCCTGGCTAAGTTGGGTGCGCTCTGTAAGTTCAGGTGCCCTAACCTATGCCTTATATAAGTTGGGTATAAGGGGATAACTCACTGAAAGGTCATGAATTATTATTTGCTCAGATTGGCTTGGGGATGGTGAGAGTACTTACCTTTGTGGTTTGGCCTGCATGTGGCTGAGTGAGGTTACTACTTGGTCTGGGTTTCAGGTTGACGGGTAGTTGTTTTAGGAGGCTCGCCACGTGCTAGAGCGATAGGAGTTAGGTCAATTCCTGCATTTTGTGAGCTAAGTTTTTTACTTAGATCGATTCTCGCATTTTCTGGGATCTTTTGTTATACTTGGCCTTGTATAAATCTTGGCAAGCTACTTTCTCTACGGGAAGCGCTGCCGAAATCTCTACAAATCCAAGGAGTTAGTCAACTTTTGACTTGTCTAAGTTTAACTTATCTACGTTCTATATCTGACTTGGTAAGAATCGGAAAGTCTTATTTTCTAAAGGGAGTGCTGCCCAAATTTTTGCTAATTCAGGAAGTTAGACAAAATTGAACTTTGAGAAGTCAAAGTTGTTTTCAGGTTTTGGACTTAGCTTTGTATAAACTTTGAAATCGCACTTTCCTAAAGGAAGTGCTGCCGAAATTTCTGCAAAACTAATATCTAAATCGAACTCAATTTGTCTTTTGAGTTCATATCTGACTTAGTATAAATCAGGGAAGTCTCCATTTCTAGAGAGAGTGCTGTGCAAAGTTCTACTAATTGAGGGAGTTAGACAAAATTTGACTTTTCAGAGTTGGAGTTTATTTCTGCTTTCATATTTGGGCTGATATAAATTCTGAAAAGACACTTTTTCCGCGGGAAGCGCTGCCGAAATTTCCTTGATTTAGAGGAGTTAGATTATATTTTGACAGGTGACGATTCTGGCAATCCACACTGGATAAGGGAGATTCTGCCATTAATCTATAATTTTGCTTTGGGCACTGGCTTAGAGGTAGACTTAGACTTAGTTGGCAGATAACTTTGGGAGAGAATGTGCTATGGAGGTTCATCCCCCATACGATGATGATTTAGTTTGGGCATTTGACCTATCTTGTGTTACAGGTCCTTTGGGGTGTCTGATTCAAAGATCAGGACTAGATTCAGCTTGATCCCTGGAAGATCGTCTTCTGTTATCACTGATAACAGGTCGGTTGCCGATTCGTCGGTCTTCGACTCAACTTCGACTCACTTCCCCCTACTCAACCTAAAAGGCTGTAGCCCTGGTGGTTTTACTGTTTGTTAAGGGTTTCATCCGAACTTTTATTGAATGGCCATTTGACAAAGGTACTGAGTTTTTAATTGAGGTTGGTTGAAACGGCGATTGGGGCTTGCATGACTAAAGAAAAGGGGTATGAGCATAGAGAATGGTTGGGGTTGACTCTATGTAGTGCGTGTTTTGTCGCTTGATTCTTGGTGTGGTTGCAGGTATGTCCTGTGGCTCGGATTTTGGATTTGGACTGCGTGCGATTCCATAATACATAGACATGGTTGTGAGGAGTCCCACTCTGCCTGTGAGAAGTGATCGTCATAACTCTATCCCCTTTCACTTGTATGCGAGGGTATACGTACGATGGGTATTCGAGGGGCCCAAAGGGCCGTGTTAATAACCGCGTGAAAGTTGGGGCTGAGGGACAGGGAAGACCCTCCCTTCTGCCTATTTGCGTCTTGGGGCTTTCTTAGTCGGACGTTGGTCCCGGGCCGGGATTCAAGGTCCTTGTCCAGGACATCCCAAGCCCTAGGCCTTGAAGGGGAGGGGCCTCCCCTCGCGTAGAGCCTGCTTACTTTGGCCAGCAGGACACTCCACCTGAGAGGTGGAAACGTCACGAGGGTTGAACGGCGTGTCCTTCAGCCGTTCAATATCGTGAGGGGTAATCCCTGGCGATGAGTTCCTTCAGCCACTCAATATCGCGAGGCTTAGCCACGATTACCACATATGATTGGCATCGGTGGTTGGCATAGGGTTGGCGTGCGGCCGCACAGTTTTATATCAGAGCCCTGCGCGTGACGCCTCGCCGCCCCCGACGTCTAAAACTTATGAGACCGTCGGGCTGGCGCGTTGGCGCAGCGCTTGGGATTATTATAGGCCGCCGGCACCGCCCATAGAGGGGAAGTGTGTCCCAAGGCCATGAGTTTTTGTTTTAAGGGCCACAAGACCTTTGCCCTATCCCCTCTTCTTGGGTCCGTGTGAGTCTAGTTGCTTCTTAGAGATTTTTATGGTTGGATGTCGTAGTCCGTGGCAACCGTCAAAGTCAAACCCCTTGACTTTCGCCCAGGCCCCGGGGAGGACTCACCCCTAGGGCCGCGAGAGACGACTACCACCACAAGCATGGGCCTGTGTACCACCCACTCTGCATAAGGGTGCAGAAGAGGGTGTGTGGTCTCCAACCGCGCATGGCGGTTGTCTGGCGTCGAGAGATTAACCCTCTAGGCGCGTGTCAGCCGACACTTGAGTGTCGAATGCGACCCTCGAGATTAACAAGGACCGCGTGAGTATGGGTACTACCTGGTACGCTATCATTGCGACTGCTTGCGTACGCTTGCATTGCGAGTCGATATGAGTAGCCCTGCGTCCGGAAGTTATGGGACGACTATTGCAGGGATTGGGAGCGGTGTCACGTTGTTTGTGTTGTGTCGTGTAGTATGTGCGTGTGCGTGTGTTCTACTTTTGTGTCCGTAAGGTGGTGTGCGCGTGGTGTGTGGGATGCGTCCTAGTCGACCGACGACGAGCCGCGCTTGGGACTTCAGCCCCCCAAGATGTCGGTTTGCGTGCGGGTCTGATAGGCGTGCTACCGCGCGTACCCCATATGCTACAACGAACAAGAAACGCCCTCGGCTGGTCCACCTCTGCTATTGCAACCGAGAAGCTTTCGTATTGTGGACTGGTAGCTCGACGGGGATACGCCCACCGAAGGGAGGTGACAACTCCCGTAAGGTGGAGGTAAGTTGTGCCTCGCGTAGGCCCTATCCTGTCGTAGGGGCTTGCGAGAGGTATGGTTGGCGCACTCGGCCGGAGCGGCCTAAGGAAGCTCCATTGGTGTGTTCGTGGCGAGGTTAGTCCAACTCTTGCGTGACGCGGCCGAGAGGGTCCCGCACTGCCGCGCGCGGTGCCGGACCGATGCGCTCGACAGGTGGCGCCGTTGCCGGGGATAACGGAAGCCTACCGTGGTCCCTTGTGGAACGACATCCGGGTACGAGAGTGAAGGAAAATTAGGCATATGAGTGAGTAAAAGAGGGACTATGAGATGTACGTAAGGTGATCTATATGACTATGGGTTGGATGATTGATTAATTGGCGGCTTGGTTGATAGTTTGAATGAAGTAAGTGTGTGAGGAAGTCCTATGGTGAGGGTAAGTGTTATCTAGGTGAGCCCAAGGGAAGTAGGAGAAGGAATGCCTACCAGGTCTAGAGTGTGGGGTGTCTAAGGTGGTCAACCCGATAGGGCTATGAAAGGTTGAGTCGTTGAGTGGGGTCCTCTGTCCCATCGTCTCTTATAACAGGAAGATTGAAGTCGAAGGTGGTTGGCGAAGATGCCAGAAGGGATGGCGGACGGTGGGAGGAAGCTCGTGACTCTCGATGACCTCATCGATGCCCTCGACAAGCGTGAAAGGGCGCCAAGCAATGTCCCAAAGGTCGAGACTTTTCACTTCAAGGGGGACAAGGTATCCGACTGGTTGGATCGGACAGAACAGGCACTGGTGGGACTGTCAGATGAGGTCAAGCTCCAGCGGGTCCTGAGGTACGTCCTGCACAACCACCATCGGGAAGTGACTAAGGTTGTGGATGCCGCCGGTGGCAGTTGGACAAAGTTTGGGGATCTAATGCGAAGGAAGTACAGGCTGGGGGACGGCCTGTTGACCATGGCCGACTTGGAGGCCATGAACAAGGAAGACTTCTCTACCATTGGGGCGTTCGTGCACGAGTTTAAGAAAAGGGCGAGAAAAGTTCACAAAATTTATGAGGAGGCGCAGTGCGCCACATTTCTGGGACTGCTTACGGGCTCGGAGGCCACCGAGCTAACCAAGCATGGGGAAGGGAGCGAGAGGCTCACCTGGACAACCATTGACAAGGGAGTGGAAGAAGGGAGTCTATACCAGGTGGAACAGCACCAAATAAGGCTGCAAAGGCGCAAGAGGAAGGAGAGGGATGCTACCGCATCCGGGACCCCAGGGGTAAAAAGAATCGTCACGGATGTGTTGGCATCACTAGGGTATGACAATGAAGCGGAGATACAGAAAAGAGGGGTGCCAGTGGCCCAAGGCCGGGCGTCAGGGGCAATAGAGGAGCAGGCTGGGCAAGAAGACTACGGCGGAGGGGAGACAGGCTCCCAGGTCCTGACTAAGGCCCAGAGGAAGCAGCGTAATTTGCTGCAGGGAGGGTAGGGGTCAGGGAAGGGGCAGGCCCCTCAAGCCATTGTCGCACCGTCGCCTGTCGCCGCAGCCGCGCCAGCGTCAGCAGGACCATCGCACATGGGGCCGCCACCAACTTGCGGGCACTGGGTGTCGCACTGTAAGTCCGCGTCCTGGCCCAGTTGCAACCACTGTGTCTCGTGTGGAGGGAGTCAGGCCCACGTGGGGCACATGGTCCCCTATTCAGGCCCATCAGCAAGTATGGGAACCCCGAGCTACCTGGCGACTCAAAGCCAGCCTGTGGCTCAACCGCCACCCTCCCAGCAGGCCTCGCAAGCTAGTGTGGCCGGGGGAGGGGGCCAAGGACCAGGCGGGCAGGGCAATGGAGGCCGGGGCCAAGGGGGTAGAGGAGGGGGCGGCCGGGGGCGAGGAGGAAATGGAGGAGGTAATGGAGGAGGTTGGAATGGTCAAGGGCGTCAGAACCAAGGTGGCCAAGGCAACCAGGGAGGAGGCCAAGGGTATGGGAGGCCCCGCTTCGACTGGCGGAACGCAACTTGTTGGCATTGTGGCGAGGTGGGCCACACTGTACGATTCTGCCAACAGCGGCGGGACGACGAGTTGGCAGGATTAATCTCCACCTATATGGACGGGGATATATACGACCGGTGGGGAAAGCACATTGATCCCAAGACCCCGGGAGGAATAAGGCAGGAAGCCCTCAGGCGGGCAGCGTCAGGGCCTCCAGCAGCCCCAACAATGTTTAGGATATGGCAGGAAGGCAAGACCCCGGCGTAAGAGTCGAGGAGATTGTGGGTGAAAATGAGGAAGTGACTCAGCGGCTGAAGGCGGGAACTATAAAGGAGGAACCTATAGTTGTTGAGTCCGACGAAGAGGCGCAGAAAGTGGTGGGGGAATCAGCCTCGACCATCCTGGAGAGGATGGAGGGCCTGCTTGCAAAGGTCAGCAGGTACCAGGAACGACTAAGGGCAATGTGTGAAAAGGTCCGAGAATGGGAAATGAGCCTTCTTGAGGTGATGCTCTATGGGTCCGGTTCGGAGTCGTCGTCAGGTACACAAGGATGTCCAAGCGTGGCGACGGCCGGGGCAGGTCCTAGGTCAGGGATGACCTTCAGACCCCCTACGTCGGATGGAAGGGTACCACAGGCCGCGCAGACTAGGGGCCAAAGTAAGGCTACCACCAGTCAAGGGCCCAGCCAGGCACCCAGTCGGGCGCCCCCTCGAAAGGACCCTGAGCCCGAACGGAGGAAGGAAGTGGTAGAGGTCCAAGAAGAGGAAATGAGGGTGATGACGAAGAGGACGAGAGGCTCCGGTAGGAGGAGGACCGGAGGGCGGAACAGAGGGCCAAGAAGAGAGGGGCTCAGGGAGGGGTGGAGCCGAGTCTGCATGATGGCGTGCCAAAAAGGAAGAAGTACGCGGTCTGGGTGGAGGAAGGCTTTGACGTGGAGCGAATGGTGGATAAGCTCCTAGAGGGCCATAACGATCTGATGAACTTAAAGGACATTTTGGCCTCAGCACCGAGGCTCCGGGGCGAGCTGAAAGGGCGGCTTTCGCGGAGGTTAGTGCCCAATGCCCACCTGAGTTCAATCCTGCCCAGGGAGATAGAGTGGACAGAGGCGGGCACCAGGATGGATTGGAAATGTGTGGCGTGTGGGTTGGTGGACCTGAAGGTGAGGGACCAGCCGAGCATTGCAATGGTGGACACGGGCGCGGAGATGAATATCATCCGGGAGCGGGACGCGACAATGTTAGGGTTGGAAGTTGACCATTCGGACCATGGTGTGCTGCATGGCGCCAACTGCAAGGCCATTTTCTGCGGCACCGCGTCTAATGTGATGGTGGAGATTGGGAGAGTAAGGGCGCGAACGTGCTTCTTCGTCATGCCCGATGTTGACCACCCCATCCTTCTAGGGAGGTCGTTCCTCTGCCGAACGAAGACCCTAGTCTTCAACAGGCATGAGGGGACGATGATCCTGGCTCTATCTGATCCGGCTTGCGGAAACTATGAAATCATCAAGTGTCGGAACACAGGGCCCGGAAGTGGGAGGAACAGGCTCAACCTCGGCTCCTTTACCTTCGAGGAGTCAGAGTACGCGCGACGGAGACTCCGGGAGGAGCAGGAGGAGGAAGGAGCAGGCGAGGTGTTGTCCCTGAGCCTTAATGATGTAAATAAGGCAATGGAGGTGGTGGCGGCGCATGATATGGCGGACCCGGAGGCTATAAAGGTGTTGAGGGAGCAGGTCCTGGAAAGCCCTCAGGTGGGAGAGGTGGAGTTGATATATCGACTCCCAGGAAGGAAAGGGGACCCTGCGATGGCCCAGGCCCGAACGACAAGTCGGCCTTTTTTAGGGGAGGGCTTAAGCAGGGTTCCCAAAGGCGGTACAAGACCATAGACAAGAAGTGCCGCCCAGTCCCTGTGCTTGTCACGGAGGATGAGGAAGCCTACTATGAGCGAGAGTGGGGGCTGATAAGGCGTATGCGGGAGCACGCGCAGGCAGGGCCGTGCCGCATCAAGGATGAGAATGAGGAAGGGTTGATAATTGGCGAGCCTGGCTTCCTTTCTCCCCAGGAAAGGACCTTGATGGTGGAGACCATGAAGAGGAGGCATTGCGCGTACGCGTTTAATGATGCCGAGCGTGGGAGGTTGGACGTGGATAAGATCCCGATGATACGAATCCATACCGTCCCACACGAGCCGTGGAACCTGAGGGGCGCGCGGTACCCGAATCCGGATGAGGAGAAGAAGGTGGTGGATTACTTGGATGGGAAGATGAGGATGTACGTGGCGGATTACTCCAGTGGACCGTATGCTTCCCCCTGGGTTTGTTTTATCAAGCCGAACGGAACGTTGCGGTGGGTGCAGGATCTGCAACGATTGAATGCAATGACGGTGCGGGACGCGGGAGGGTTGCCTCACGCGGACGCTCTGTCAGAGTCAAGCGCAGGAAGACCTATAATCTTACTTATAGACCTTTACTCTGGGTATGACCAGTTTCCTGTGTACCCACCGGATAGGCTAGTGCCGGCGCTGCATACGCCAAGTGGGCTGATCCACACGAACGTGGCACCTCAGGGGTGGACTAATGCGGTGGCAATGGTGCAAAGGCACATGATTAGGGTCATGCAGACAGTTAGTCCACATATCACTCAGCCCTACATTGACAACTTGGCGGTCAAGGGTCCAAAGGAGAAGGAGGAAGACGAAGTGATGCCAGGAGTGAGGCGGTTTGTCTGGAAGCACGTCCAGGATATTGATCAAGTTCTGGGTCTGCTGGAAGAGCACAACCTGACGGCGAGTGGCCCCAAGTCGAAGCATTGCATGAGGGAGGCCACGATTCTGGGCTTTGTCTGCAACGAGAAAGGGCGGAGGCCAGATGTGAAGAAGACGGACAAGATCCTGGAGTGGCCAGTCCCCTTCCAGTCAATAACGGACGTGAGGAGCTTTCTTGGGACCTGCGGGTTTTGGAGGAGTTTTGTGAAGGATTTCGCCACCAAGACGGAGCATTTAAGAAAGCTGGTGCGTCAGGATCAAGAATGGGTCTGGGGCGAGGACCAGGAGAAGGCTGTGGAAAAGATGAAGGGAGAGTTCAGGGAAGGAGGTTTGGTGCTGGGAGCGCCGAACTACGAGGTCACGGAGGAGAAGCTATTCGTTGTCGAGACGGACGCTGGGCCAACTGCCTTAGGAGGAGTCCTGATTCAGGCGGATGTTGATGGGAAGGAGAGGCCGCCGAGGTTTGAAAGTCGCACCCTCAATACGACTGAAAGGAATTACTCCCAGTTTAAGAAGGAGACGTTGGCGGTACTCCATTGCCTAAGGACCTTCCGAAACTATATCTTTGGCAAGCGGCTCATCTTGAGGGTGGATCCTATCGCGCTGGCGAGTTCCCTGAAAAGTTACACTCCATCTGACCCAACCATCACGAGGTGGTTGACTTACATTTGGATGTTTAACTTTGAGTTGGAGAGGATTCCCGGGGACAAGAACAGGGCAGATGGATTGAGCTGTATCAACTGGGACAGGGCGAATCAAGAATCAATTGAGGATACCCTACCAGTTGATGGGTTCTTGGACCAGGAGGAGGACGTCCGCCTCCTTATAAATGAATGGTCGCTGAGGGTGCCTAGCTGCGTCACGCATCCTATATGGCTAGCACCAAGGGGGTATGAGCAGAAGGAGGAGTTGGTCCTCAAGCCCTTCCAGGAAGAAGATCCGTGGGGGAGTAGGGATGTTGGCTGAATGATGAGGTTGGCATTGGCAGGGACACATAGTCTAGCGGAGGAGGTAAGGACGATAGAGGAAGGCCCGACCCAGGTAGAGGAGCATGAGTAACTGATGGGAGGAATGTACTTGCTCACCAACACGCTCCTGCAGGGGAACTTGGACCAGAGGAGCGCAACCAGCTTAGAGGAGAACGAACTTCTCATTCCTGAGTGCCAGGACGACGAGTTCGAAGAAGGAGAGATTAGGGAGGTCTTCCGTGCTGAGGAGTATGACGGAATTTATCGGGAGTTGGGGTTACTCCTGTCTTACGAAATGAGGGATAGGGACGCAAGTGCCAAAGCCCAGAAGATGAGACATCTCTATGTGGTAAGAGATGGCCATCTGTTCATAAAGCGACAAGTTGGGAACCCAAAGAGGATCGTATGTGGGAGAAACCGTCAGATCGACGTCATAGCAGCCTTGCACGATGGTATAGCGGGGGGGCACAGAGGGGTTAGTGCCACGTGCGCAAAGATAAGTGATCTATACCATTGGGATGGGATGCTGACTATGGTCATCAAGTACTGCCAGTCCTGTGTACCTTGCCAACAGAGGTCGGCGCAAAGGCCTTGGGAGCCTCTGCACCCCAGGTTGGAAAGGGAAGTGGGTGGAAGTAGCTATATCTTCGACGCACTGGACAACCTTACCGGGTTCGTGGATGGTCGGGCTATTCATACGAAGACTGACCCAGTTTTAGCGAGGTGCATCGAAGAATACTACCTGCGCTATCCATTTGTCAGAGAGTTTGTGATGGACCGGGTGTCGGAGTTCACTTGTAATGAGGTGCAAACCTTGCTTGCAGGGTATGGCGTGGTAGCAAATTACACTACTGCCACGCACCCCCAGGCAAACACGCCTGTGGAGAGGGGGCATAGTACCATCACGAATCTTCTGGCCAAATGGACTGAAGGAAAGCCTAACCAATGGCCGAAATTCCTGAGAGAAGCATTCTTCGTGGAAAATGTTACAGTGAAAAGGACTACCAAGTATGCGCTAACCACACTATGGTACGGAAGGCATGCCACCTTTCCCATAGAAAGCTTTATGAAGACGTGGAGGCGCCAGGATCTGGAAGTGAACCTGTCCTTTGAGGAGCTGCTCGATATACGAGCACGGCAGGTGGGGGCCGCTGAAGAAAGGCTACGAGAGGCCGCTGGTCAGGTAGAGAGAAGTCGTATGGAGGACAAGATGAGATGGGACCAGATGGCCCGAATAAGGAAGGATCCGCTGAAGGTCGGAGATGTGGTGCTGTTGTATGACTCCTCGCTGGAAAAATAATGGTCTAGGAAGCTCGACAAGCGGTGGCTGGGACCCTATAGGATCGTGCGGTGTGGCGAGTTTGGGGCCTACCAAATCGGAGAGCTGGATGGTGCAGGGTGGCAGGATTGGGTATCAGGGACAAGGCTGAAGAAATTCGTGGCCAGGGAATAGGTGAGGGATCATGAGACCTTGTTAAAGATGGAGTTCCGCCTAAAGTTCTACCCTTGTCAGATGATTGGGTAGGCGAGTGATTGGGATGGATGGGTGTGGAGTGTGTGTGGGATTTCCCTAAGCCGATGGCTCGGTTGCTGACCCTGTTGTGTGCCTGTTTGTTGTCTCTCGCCTGTTGTGCAGGTCTGACTTTTCGAAGGCAGCCATGCAGAGGGGCGGGAGGGACACACGGCCACGCCAGGGGCTCCAGAGGATAGCGGGAGGGGGCGAGCAGCATGGGCCACCTAGGAGGGAGCCTACGCCCGAGTTCGATGACGACAACATTGAGCTCTTCTTGGACATATATCGGGACCATGCGGCACAGAGAGGGTGGTCAGTGGCAGAGAGGATTCACCACTTGAGGGGTGTAGGGCAGTTCGAGGAGCCTGTCGCTCAGATACGCGAGGAGGCCCTCACTTGGCCAGATGTGGAGGCCGGGAATGCAGAGGTTGAGAGCTTCCCCTAGGGGGCGTGATGGCATGCCCATTCGATTGGAGGAGGGAAACGCAGATGAGTTCATCCCCGCATATGAGCACTACATGTTGAGTCTGGGGGTTGCGCAGGGGGAATGGGTGCAGGCCCTACTTATCTGGACGAGGCAAGCAGAGAAGCAGACGGTCAAGCAGATTCAGGAGAGGGCTCGAGACTGGGAGGACTGTGAGGCCCAGCTTAGGAGGGCGTTCGGACGGCCACAGCACGAGAGGCACGAGCCTAGGGTTGAGAGGCGACGGCGAAGCAAAAGGCCAAGGGAACCAGCACCGAGAGAGGCAGGGCTGGCCAGAGAGGGGAGGGGAGCCCCAGCCCAGCGGGAGGATGAGCCCATAGGGCTCGCATTGGCAAGGGAGTCGTTCCCTGCTTGTGGCCTCCGGGCGGTTGAGTTTCGGCGGATTACGAGCGAGGAGTTGAGGCCGCCCTCGCCATTGCCATCAACGCAGGAGCTGGACATACCAAGAGAGACGCCATTCCGAAGCTTAGCGACTCATCTCGATGTATCCCAATGGGAGGCCTCACGCCTGGGAGAGGGCTCAGTTGAGCCGGCATGCTACGTGCCACTGGAGGAGCCCCTCGACCATGAGATGGAGACAGACATGCGAGACCGAGAGGAGCCGCAGGATCATGAGATGGCAGCCGAGCGGCCGGATCCGGTACGACCTCAGGGCAGAGAGGTGATCACGGTTGGGGACGATACCCCTCCATGTTCCCCAGCTCCAGAGCCAGCACAGCGTTTATGGCCAGAGGGGATTCCTGAGCCAGACAGTGAGGAGATCCCGGAGTTTCCCCCTGAGGCCACCGCGTTACCGGAGCAGGAGGCAGAGGCGGAGGGTCAGGGAGTATGTGAGAGAGCGAGGGTGGAGACGCCCCTTGACTTGCCCTCGGCCACGTAGGTGACCAAGAGCCCGGATATCGAGGAGCCCGTTTCAGCAGAGTTACCACCAGTAGTGTCGTGCACGAGCGAAGGGATGGAGGTGGAGGCATCGACTTCAGGAGGTCAGGGGCCCAACAGAGACCCGTGAAGAGAAGTCCACCCGAGTGAGGGCCCGTCTAGACGAGATACACGCAAGACAGGCTGAGATGGAGGCGGCGGGGATAGAGCCGACACCGCCGGTCGAGCCCAAAACGAGTGAGCAGAGGATCGACGAGTTGTGGGCTAGGTATGWGAGCCAGAGGGATGCAGCCCGCCAGAGGTCACGAGAGGCAGGACGGGCGGACGAGGAGACGAGTGAGTTGAGAGAGATGGGGGACCTGGGGTTCTCCGCGACCAGGCAGGCGATTGAGCGCATGGATCGGAGGGTATGCGAGACGACAGTCACATCTTTCCAGTGGTATAATCTACTCAGCAATGAGCTCAGGGTTAAGGAGCTGGAGGTAGAGCACCTGACTACTCAGCTTGCCGAGGAGAGGGCGAGGAGCCAGGCTAGAGAGGTTGAGTGGGAGAGGAGATTTGGGGAGATCGCGGCTGCTGTGGATAGGCTCTCGGTAGCCTGGGAGGCTAGCCAGATGGGGCGAGCCGGTGCCGATGGAGAGGGTCGGGGGATGCGCGCCTCGCCGAGCCAAGGAGCAACAGTGGAGGTCCCTCGACAGGGTGAGCCGATGGAGGAGGTGCCCTTGGACGCAGTTGAGGAGGAGAATGGCGCGCAGGAGTCGCTCATGGCTATGTCCACGGAGAGGAGAGTTTCGCGCTTGCATGAGCTGGCGGCAGCCATGAGGATAGGCACTCCGCAGGAGGGGCCTCAGGGACTTGACGCTCCAGAGCAGGCCCCGAGATTGGGAGAGTTGAGAGCGGAGCTGGGCTCCTGGGCCACGAAGACGGACTCAGGAGGGCCTGACTCGCGACTGCAGCAGCAGCAGGAGGTTACTAGTGAGCCCACTGCCATGGTGGACTCTCAGCCGTCGGGAGTATGTAGGGATGAGGCGATGATGACAGAGAGGGCGCATGAGGAGGGACCTCGAGAGTTGGATACGCCAGAGCGCGGGCCAGAGAGTGTGGTTGCACGAGGGGGTGAGGGTGTTGAGGTTATGGAGCCTGGACCTCAGGGCCATGTGGGGTTGCCCTCGTGTCATGAGGTGACTACTGAGACCGTGGGGATGCCTTTGGCATCGAGTTCGCAGGGGAGAAAGAAGAAGATTGCCAGGTGGCACGATACCTCCTGTTTTTGGTGCAAGGAGGGAGGGCATAGAGTCGTGGACTGTCCAGAGCTCCTTGAGGATAAGGCCAAGGGGCGAGTTGCGGAGGTCGACGGCAAGTTCTATGACAGACAGGGCAGGATAGTGGAGCGAGCTCCAGATGGGGGCAGGGCTCAGTTGTATAGGCAGAACCAGGAGGAATTGTGTAAGTTGGGACCAGTCTGTCTATATATTGGTGGGACTAGAGATCCGTGACACACACAGGGCGGGGTTAGGGGTGTACATATTTTGAGTCAGTCGAGCGGGCCCTAGATGTGTGTGTGCGTAGAAGTGGTGGGGTGAGTTTCTATCCGATTGTACATATGCGTTTGACTCTTGTTCATTTGTTTCCTCCTGAGTGTACAGTGGGGTTATGAGTCCTACTCAGACAGGCAGGGTATTGAGTGGAGTGCTTGTATTCGGTTGTTGGGGGAGGCATTCTACTCCCTGAGTGTACTATGAGTTGAGATCCTGTGGGACTTGTCTTGTGACGATCACTATCATTCTCACATGTGCGGATTTATCTCGATGAGTGTTTGGCTTTATGTGAGAGATGTACATGATACATCTCATGGGCATGATTGTGTAAATCGTAAAGTTTTCTACCCTCCGGTATACTCGTGCAGTCTGCTGCAAGCAGACGAGAAGGCAGAGTATAAGGAGGGGGAGTGCAGCCTGTTTGTGAAAAACTGTGAAAATCCTACGGGATTAATAAATTTAGGAATTTGTATGTTTGGTTATACTAAACATCGTTGCCTAAATTGTGTAGGGACCAGAAGGTGGTCCCTCAACTTGAGTTGTTTGATGATTAAGACTCCCTTCATGGTTCTGGAAGGTGGGAATTGCATTGTATGGAGGCCCCTTCATGGTTCTGGACGAGGTCGGGCGAGGAGTCATCCCATAAAGAGGATGGCCGGTAAATCTTTTATGAGGGGCGCCCCTTACTAAAATAAGGGCGAGTAAAAAGTTAACTGGTATGGAAAGCATTGTTTGTATTGATAAAGTCTGACGAGAAGGGACCATGTTTGCTTGAAGCATTTAAAAAGGGCGAGAGATGCCTCAGGATGGGCGACTGCTGACTCTTATCAAGTCAGGAGCCGCGGCCATGTGAATCCGGCAGGGATGGTTTGTGATTGAGCGAAGGATGCCGTGCCTATTATAGGAGGGCCGGTAAATGCCTTCAGACCCCTGCGTAGTCTCGCAGCGGCCTGTGAGTTTGTTTGTGACGCCCCGCCTGGCCACCTGTGCTAATTTTGAGACATATTTAAAGGAATACCAAGCTAACGGTAAGGCTCAGTGCCACCTGGGCGCAACCCCTAGTGGATGGCTGCTAGCCGGCACAACCTGGCTGCGGGCCCGCAATGTAAGAGTTTAAGGGGAGTTGCCCGCCCCAGGGAAATTACTTCGCGGGATAAGAGTCAAGTCCTTTGGAGACCCTGATTGATTGATTATCAGGGGTATACCTGTCGTTGTATAACCAGCGGGAGGATATCGCCGCTAAGGTAACAACGCGGTAGGCCGTAGACCTGGCCCGATCAGCCAGGCTACGGTAGGCCCAGATGGGGACCTGAAATTTCTGTACTAGACTGCAGAAAAGCCCGAGAGAGGCTACAAGCTGATACGTGCGTACTTTGTTTGACTATGAGGAATTTGTTGAAGAAGGCAACGAATGCCTTCATAGGTCCCATTCGAAGCCCGCGTCCCACGAAGGGGAAGAGGAAGGTTTGAGGGCCTTTGGAACTTATGCTGTAGTATCGACGCGTAATACACCGGCGTCCTGGTGTCAGGACAATGGAGACCCAGGTTGAAACCCTGGCAGCATATAGTTGTGTTGACACTGTTTGATGGAGGCCTCATCCCTGAGTCTATCGGCTAATCGGATTGGCTCTAACCTCGTCACCATTTGGAGTGTGGATGGATTTATAGCTTTCTGATCTGGCGGGGCGACGGGGACGTCGCTTAATATGGTCCGGTAAGCTGTCGGCACGAATACCCTTACAAGGGTATCCGCCCTGGTTTCTGCAAGTGACAGAAAGGTTCAGTTAACCTGGATTTCGAGTGCCCGTGCGGACAATGTGAGGGTCTCCCGCGCGCGGGCAAAGGTCTGCCTTGTCCCGGTAGGGAGTATGTGGGCGCACAATTTTGAGGCGCGTGTGTGATTTCTTTTGGTTGAGATAGGCGGTCGGTCTAGCCGACCGGCCCGGACCATGTTACGGGTCTGGTTACGGGTAAAGGTCTGTTTCTTTTCTTGCTTTTGGCCGGCGCACGTGACCGGTGGCAGGAGTGGCGCACCGAGAGGCATACGGGACGGTCAGGGCACAGGCTGGTAGGCCGACGCAGACATTTAGGGGCCGTGGGTATGAATGCGGGGTGAAAGGACGGTCGGAGCGGTATTTTGGCCCGGAACGCCGCGCGGCACCACTTTATATAGGAAACCGTGCCTGCTGGTTACAGGCTTGGGCTTAGCCCTATAGGTTACGGCACTGGGTTTGCACGGCGGAGGTACGAGGTTTGAATCCCGCAGAAGGCGACGCAAAAGCAATGGAGTGGCGAGAAGAAAGGGGGTTGAGGGTCCCGTGGGACTATCCCCCCTTTTTCTCCCTTTTTTTTGTTCTTTTTGGGTTTGGCGAGGGAGCCCGACCGCAGGTCCGCGCTGCAAGGCTGCAAGAGGACTGGCAGGGGCTACGGCTCGTTCTCCCGTCCAGGTGATCCCCTTCCCTTGTTTTGGAGGCCACCCCAGTTTTTCCTGCGTAGGATGGAGCCGTTGAGGGGCGGTTGACCGCGCCTTGGGGCTGGCAGTCCGATCCGTTGGGTATACCCACGTACTGTGGGTCATGCCCCGTCTAACTCGGTTGATGGGGGCCGAGGGGCCCAGAAATCAAAAAGTCAAACTTCACGAGGGCTGGCCAACTTGCTGATGCGGCCACTAGGAAGACCTGGGAGTGACGTAAAGAAGGAATTGCCTGGCCCTGTACAAGGCCCACCTGTGTAGACCCCAGAGGGAGGCCGGGTTTATGCGGGGGGTGCTAAGTAAGTGGGGGGGCGGCAGGGCGGATCTTCCCGGGGGAGAATCGAAGTGAGATACGGGGGAAGCGGGAGGCCCGCGAAGCCAACAAGGGGGAGGTCCGGGAATGAACCCGGACGAGAAGACGGAAAAAGGGGAGGCCGGAGCCGAGTACTTGTTGGGGCAGAGGTTAGGGAGTGCCCGAACTAGGCCCCGAAAGGAGGCCGGGTTCGCGCGGAAGTAGTGGAGTAGGGGAGGAATTACTACGGGGGAGATTTTTGCTTTAGATTTCAATTTTGTCCGTTTGTTTTCTCGTTTTTCTTCTTTTTTATTTTGTTCTATTTTTCTTTTTTCGATTGGTCAACTCGCTGACGCGGCAGCTAGGGAGAATGGGGATTGTGGGAGAATCGTTGGCCACTGCATGAGTTCGGAATGAACCCGGACGCAGGCTGCGCCGGGGTACGTATGAAAAGGAGGAGAGGCATTGTGAGGCGTTGCCCGGTCGAAGCCTTTTTCAAGCCTGCGAGAATTGGAGTGATACAGAGAGGATTAGCATAGCCCCTGCGCAAGAATGACATGCATGGATCGAGGAAAAGGGGAGGGGAATGCCTACCTGAACCAGGCCCCGGAAAGAGGCCACGTTCGTGAGAGAGGCGGTGCTGGGCGGAGCGTGTCCCAGAAAACCTGCGGGAACTCGCCCCGGCTGGCGTCCTGTGGGGCATTCGCGGAGGCCCGCGCGGCCGTTGCTTAGGGCCGGTCGGTATAAGTCGGAGGGGAGCTGCCCGTTCGACCATTTTGGCTTTACTTCCTTTCGACAAAGTTGGGCCACGACTGAGCGCTGTGCACTCGTAAGTGACGGACACAGTTTTGGGGGACGTCACCACGACGAAGACGACGAAGGTGCTGGAGGGAGAGAGAGGTAAGGTAGTGAACCTGGACGCGGGCGACGCCAGGTGCGTTTAGCAATAAAAGAAGGAAAGGATGGATATGGCAGAGTGAATGGGACAAACGGAGATAAGGGGGGGAGAGGGCGTGCCAAGCGGAGCGGAGTAAAGAGTGCGGGGGAGTAAACGGTGAGGCGGACTGAGGGAGGAGAAGCAAGACTCACCTGAGTTAGTTGCGATTCCGCTGGGACGGTGCGATTCCGCGGGGACGGTGTGAACCACTCACGGGCGGGGATGTTGCAGATAGCCAAGGGAGGAGTGGCACGGGGTCGGAGCTATGGGAGCGGGGGCTTGCTTGTTGGGCCAGATCGAAGGGGGCCAAGGAGCGAGCCTGCAATAGGCAGATGGTAAGGATTACAAGCTTGAAGAGCAGCTACGAGGTCTCGTTCCGCCGGGTCGGGTGACGGCAAGCCAGTTGCGAGATTACATGCGTTGCTGATCGGCCAGGATACTACCCCTCCAGCCGGAAGGGCGAGAGGAAACGGACTGGCACCAGAGGCTGACCTACTGAGGCTGCCGCGACAGGCTGAGTGTTGACCACTGCCGACGTGCCGCAGGGCTCACCGCCGTACAGCGTCTTCCGTTGCGGTCCCTGGGGCATTGCCGCATCTAGCTTGGCGGTGCTGGCTGCTATGGTTAGGTTGCGGGGTGCCGCCGTGGTACCCGTTCTGCTGTTGCTACCATTGATACTGTGGGCACGGCCGCACCTAGCAGCGTTCTGCTGCCAAAGCTGCCGCTGGCAAATACGGTTGTTTCAGTGGACTACGATTCGCAGTGGCCCGCCGTACAACGAGCCACCGCCCGCAGTTGTTACTTACCTGATCGCCGGATGCTGTTGGGTTGTGCTCGCTGTGGCCAGCTGCGTATCCCCTTGCTGCTCCGATAAGACACGGGGGCGAACGGTAGCTGAATTTGACATCTCCGGACTATGCAGCATCGGATAGATCGAAGGGGGAGGATGTGCTGTCGTGCGGCAGGCAGTGCTGTTGAAGGTCCGGGTTTTGGGCTGTAGTTGCCCCAGCTGGGTATGACCGTTGTTGAACAATGGGTCACTGCTGCTAAGACAATCGGGTGACGGGGGCGTGGTACTAGGAGAGGGAGCAGGGCTGCGGCGGAGGGTTGTTGCTGCGAGTTGGGGGGTTGACAGGAGTGTCTACCCCAGCAGCTGACCGTGTTTGGCCAAGCGGCATTTGTACGGCCACCATTGCGGGGCCCTCAGGCGTTGAAGACTTGAGGACCCTCTTGCGCGAGTTTGAGTGTGTCCTCCCTGAGTCTGAGAGTCTTACTCCTTCTCATCCTGTCCTTCTCACTCTAAGTCTGGTCCTTTGGCTCTGAGAGGAAGGCGGCAGGCGGGCGTGTGGCCCGTAACCCGTGCCAAGGCCTTTGTGGGAGTTTCCCCACCGATTGCGGGAGCTCTGCCGGGACTAAGGCGGAGTTCTGGAGGCAGGGAACTAAGTGGTAAACCCTTGACTCCCTCTATAAACCCAATTATAACCCCTACCTGTACATCTCTCTACGTTTGACTGAGCGTATGGTGTGGATCCTGTACTCTGATTTTGGCTTGACTATCAGGACCTAAGTCAGACTGAAGTAAAGGAGTGTGTGTGCAATCTCAATTTCAGTTTTTGTTGACTGCATGAAAGCAGATTGTGAACGAGATGGGTTGCATCTGGGGGAAGGTTGGAAGGAAGGCAGTATTGTGTGCAGATTGACTGGGTCACTAAGGATGGGAGGTCCCCTTAAGTTTGGGGAAGCCCAGCGCTTTGTTTATTTTTGGGCTGCATGGAGCCTCAGGCCGCTCTATAAGTTTAGGTAGCCTGAAGCTCTGGAGGCCGGGATGTCCCCATAAGTTTGGGGAGACCTGGTGTTGTGAACTGCATGAAGGGTCAGGACGCTCTATAAGTTTAGGTGTCTCGACTGCTCTGACTTGTGGGGATTTGACTGCGAGTGGTTTTCAGGGAACCAAGGCGCTCTATAAGCTTAGGTACCTTGGGTTGCCTCGTTTTGCTTGAGGATCTCTCAGTTTCTTTGGTTCTGAACAAGGAGGTCCGAACCGCTCTATAAGTTTAGATGGTTCAACCCTTCTCTTGTTTTGTTCTGAGGGAGTAATTCTGGCAAGGGACAGACCGCTCTATAAGTTTAGGTAGCCTGTCTCACTGCTTCGCACAGATTGGACCAGAGAGAAACGAACTTGGCTGAGGATGAGACCGCTCTATAAGTTTAGGTGGTCTTACCCAATGCCTCGCACATGTTGGAATCCAATGAATATAACTTGGCTGTATTGTACTACTGTGTTATTACGAACAGGCTGGTCAGACCGCTCTATAAGTTTAGGTAGCCTGACTATAGCTTATCACAAATGAAGAGAGTATAAACTAAGAGATATAATTGAAGGTAAGCTTGGGCAGGCTGAGCAATGTTTTGAGTTGAGCGGCTCAGCCTTATGCCCCCTTTGAAGACTAAGTCTAGAGAAGTATATATAAATTGGCTATTTAAACAGTTCAGGGCGACTAGAGTGGTCTAGTCATATGCCCAAAGAAGAGAGAAGTAGTTGTGCCCTCTGTTTGTGTATACTTGGCCGAGTCAGAACGCTCTATAAGTTTAGGTATTCTGAGTTTAGGCCTGGCTAAGTTGGGTGCGCTCTGTAAGTTCAGGTGCCCTAACCTATGCCTTATATAAGTTGGGTATAAGGGGATAACTCACTGAAAGGTCATGAACTATTGTTTGCTCAGATTGGCTTGGGGATGGTGAGAGTACTTACCTTTGTGGTTTGGCCTGCATGTGGCTGAGTGAGGTTACTACTTGGTCTGGGTTTCAGGTTGACGGGTAGTTGTTTTAGGAGGTTCGCCACATGCTAGAGCGATAGGAGTTAGGTCAATTCCTGCATTTTGTGAGCTAAGTTTTTTACTTAGATCGATTCTCGCATTTTCTGGAATCTTTTGTTATACTTGGCCTTGTATAAATCTTGCCAAGCTACTTTCTCTACGGGAAGCGCTGCCGAAATCTCTACAAATCCAAGGAGTTAGTCAACTTTTGACTTGTCAAAGTTCAACTTATCTATGCTCTATATCTGACTTAGTAAGAATTGGAAAGTCTTCTTTTCTAAAGGGAGTGTTGCCAAAATTTTTGCTTATTCAAGAAGTTAGACAAAATTGAACTTTGAGAAGTCAAAGTTGTTTTCAGGTTTTGGACTTAGCTTTGTATAAACTTTGAAATCGCACTTTCCTAAAGGGAGTGCTGCCGAAATTTCTGCAAAACTAATGTCTAAATCGAACTCGAGTTGTCTTTTGAGTTCATATCTGACTTAGTATAAATCAGGGAAGTCTTCATTTCTAGAGAGAGTGCTGTCCAAATTTCTACTAATTGAGGGAGTTAGACAAAATTTAACTTTCCAGAGTTGGAGTTTATTTCTGCTTTCATATTGGACTAATATAAATTCTGAAAAGGCACTATTCCCTCGGGAAACGCTGCCGAAATTTCCGTGATTTAGAGGAGTTAGATTATATTTTGACAGATGGCGATTTTGGCGATCCACCCTGGATAAGGGAGATTCTGCCATTAGTCTACCTTTGCTTTGGGCACTAGTTTAGAGGTAGACTTAGACTTAGTTGGCTGATAACTTTGGGAGAGAATGTGCTATGGAGGTTCATCCTCCATATGCTGATGATTTAGCTTGGGCATTTGACCTATCTTGTGTTACAGGTCCTTTGGGGTGTCTGGTTCAAAGATCAGGACTAGATTCAACTTGATCCCTGGAGGATCGTCTTCTGTTATCACTGATAACAGGTTGGTTGCCGATTCGTCGGTCTTCGACTCAACTTCAACTCACTTCCCCATACTCAACCTAAAAGGCTTTAGCCCTGGTGGTTTTACTGGTTGTTAAGGGTTTCACCCGGACTTTTATTGAATGGTCATTTGACAAAGGTACTGAGTTTTTAATTGAGGTTGGTTGGAACGGCGATTGGGGCTTGCATGGCTAAAGCAAAGGGGTATGAGCATAGAGAATGGTTGGGGTTGACTCCGTGTAGTGCGTGTTTTGTCGCTTGGTTCTTGGTGTGGTTGCAGGTATGTCCTGTGGCTCGGATTTTGGATTTGGACTGCCTGCGATTCCATAATACATAGACATGGTTGTGAGGAGTCTCACTTTGCCTGTGAGAAGCGATCGTCATAACTCTATCCCCTTTTGCTTGTATGCGTGGGTATACGTACGATGGGTATTCGAGGGGCCCAAAGGGCCGTGTTAATAATCGCGTGGAAGTTGGGGCTGAGGGACAGGGAAGACCATCCTTTCTGCCTATTTGCGTTTTGGGGCTTTCTTAGTCGGGCGTTGGTCCCAGGCCGGGATTCAAGGTCCTTGTCCAAGACATCCCAAGCCCTAGGCCTTGAAGGGGAGGGGCCTCCCCTCGCGTAGAGCCTACTTACTTTGGCCAGCAGGATACTCCACCTGAGAGGTGGAAACGTCGCGAGGGTTGAACGGCGTGTCCTTCGGTCGTTCAATATCGTGAGGGATAATCCATCGCGATGAGTTCGTTCAGCCACTCAATATCGCGAGGCCTAAGCTGCGGTTACCACATATGATTGGCATCGGTGGTTAACATAGGGTTGGTCTGCGGCCGCGCAGTTTTATATTAGAGCCCTGCGCGCGACGCCTCGCCGCCCCCGGCGTCTGAAAGTTATGGGACCGCCGGGCTTGCACGTCAGCGCAGCGCTTGGGATTATTATAGGCCGCCGGCACTGCCCATAGAGGGGAAGTGTGTCCCAAAGCCATGAGTTTTTGTTTTAAGGGCTAGAAGACCTATGCCCTATCCCCTCTTCTTGGGTCCGTGTGAGTCTTGTTGCTTCTTAGAGATTTTTATGGTTGGACGTTGTAGTTCGTGGCAGCCATCAAAGTCAAACCCCTTGACTTTCGCCCAGGCCCCGGGGAGGACTCACACCTCGGGCTGCGAGAGACGACCACCACCACAGGCATGGGCCTGTATACCACCCACTCTGCATAAGGGTGCAGAAGAGGGTGTGTGGTCTCCAACCGCGCACGGCGGTTGTCTGGCGTCGAGAGATTAACCCTCTAGGCGYGTGTCAGCCGACACTTGAGTGTCAAACGTGACCCTCGAGATTAACGAGGACCGCGTGAGTATGGGTACTACCTGGTACGCCATCATTGCGACTGCTTGCGTACGCTTGCATTGCGAGTGGATATGAGTAGCCCTGCGTCCGCGCGGTTTTATATTGAATCTCGCGCGCGACGCCTACCCGATTTCCGTGTCGGGAAGTTATGGGACGACTACTGCAGGGACTGGGAGCGGTGTCGCGTTGTTTGTGTTGTGTTGTGTAGTATGTGCGTGCGCGTATGTTCTACTTTTGTGTCCGTAAGGTGGTGTGCGCGTGGTGTGTGGGATGCATCCTAGTCGACCGACGACCAGCCGCGCTTGGGACTTCAACCCCCCAGGATGTCGGTTTGCGTGCGGGTCTGATAGGCGTGCTACCGCGCATACCCCCTATGCTACAACGAACGAGAAACGCCCTCGGCTGGTCCACCTCTACTATTGCAACCGAGAAGCTTTCGTATTGTGGACTGGTAGCTCGGCGGGGATACGCCCACCGAAGGGAGGTGACAACTCCCGTAAGGTGGATGTAAGTTGTGCCTCGCGTAGGCCCTATCCTGTCGTAGGGGCTCGCGAGAGGTATGGCTGGCGCACTCGGTCGGAGCGGCCTAAGGAAGCTCCATTGGTGTGTTCGTGGCGAGGTTAGTCCAACTCTTGCGTGACGTGGCCGAGATGGTCCCGCACTGCCACGCGCAGTGCCGGACCGATGCGCTCGACAACGCCGCCAAAAAAATAAAGGTGGCCCTGGTTGAAACTGCATGTGTTGTGAGCCTCCCAAAAATAAGGATGTCTTTTTGGCGCAGACCACAAGCGCTGCAACTCCAATAGTCATTGTCGCAAGCACTCACTTCACGTTGTCAAGCGCTTCGGTCCCACATGGGGACCCTCCCGGCCACGTCACGCAGGATCATGCAGGACTTGTCGCGGAGAGCGTTTGCCGCTCCGGCCGAGTGCGCCAGTCGTACCTCTCGCGAGTCCCTATGACAGGACAGAGTTACGCTAGGCACCGCTACCTCCACCTGCGGGAGCTGTCACCATCCCTTAGGTGGGCGTATCCCTGTCGAGCTACTGAACCACATGCGAAAGTTTTTCATATGCAATTGCAGAGGTGGCGTAGCCGAGGGCGTTTCTCGTTCGCTGTAGCATAGGGGGTACGCGTGGTCGAACGCCTGGAATCGAACCCGTACGCGAGTCGTCGTACTGGGGGGGCTGAAGTCCCAGGCACGATTCGACGCCGATCGACTAGGACGCACTATACACCCACCCGTTACACTACAACACCCACGCTTACCCACGCATAACATACAGACACACACACAACAATCTCCACAAATAACACCACAACACAACAACACTCCTAGTCCCTTCAGTATCCGACCCATAACTCTACGCAGTGGAAGTCGGTAACTGCCTTGCGCGAGGTTTAGTATAAGATCGCGTGAACGTAGGACCCACACATACCGATTTATAATGCAGTCCTACGCAGATAAAAGTGATGACGGCGCATTATGTGGTGCCCATACCCGAATGGCCTATTCTGGGCCATGGGGTGGCCCCCGACGCTCAGGCGTTGGCTGGAGCGCACGCTAAGGGGGGGGGGTAACCCTTTAGTGGGCGCAAAATCAACCTGAGGGCCTTTCCGTCTTCTGCACCCTGAGGTGTCCCAAAGGGTGCGGGGTAAGACGGCCCCTAGGGCAGGAAGGAATTTGGAGCGGTGGTGAGTTGTCTAGCGCATCACCAGCGACACGCTAACCCTTCCGCCCGGAACTGTATCGTTCCACCAAAATAGATTTTCAACAAGGGAAAAAAAACAAACACTCTTAATATAATTAGAAGAGGCACCGCCGGGACTAACCCTATGGGGGTCATCCAAGCGTACGCCTACTTAGAT
>BFEA01000508.1:768311-784017 GCA_003427395.1 Chara braunii | reverse complement strand
TAAAACAGATAAAATCACTAGGGCTAAAGCCTTTTTAGGCTGAGTATTGAGGGTGAATTGGGGTCGAGTCGTAGGCCGACGAATCGGCAACCGACCTGTTATCAGCGATAACAGAAGAGTAATCCTTTTGACGAAATAGCTTGATTAGATCAAGCCTTCAGATGATAACACGGAAACCTGCATCACAGTACAGGCCAAAGGAAAGTACTACTTATACCTGTGCCAAGGGAAGAACATTCCCCTAGTCGCATCCTAGCTCCTCTACTAGTACCAAGTTACTGAGTATCTCCTCTAATCAGGCTGGATCTGTAAGGTAGCTCACAACTGCAAAATATTCTAATTCCCTAAATTCTACGAAATTTCGGCAGCGCTTCCCGTAGGAAAAGTGCCTTCTCAGAGATCCTATGAGCCCAAAAATGACTAACTCTTCCAGATTTGTAGAAATTTCGGCAGCGCTTCCCGTAGGAACAGGAGGCTGCCAAGATTTATACGAAGCTGAAAAAGCAGAAAGACAAAGCAACTATACTTGGGACTAACTTCTGACACCTGCTTGATGATCTAGACTCAATGACAGCCAACACGACCTGAGACCGTGGGCTAGCATTGGGCGTAACCCCTAGCAGGGTCAGTCCTATCCTCATCCCAGTTTTCCCTCCCAACATCCACTTGACCTACCTATGGCTCCAGCACTTGGCGAGCATCTAAAGCAACTAACCTATCGAAAAGACGCCCCAAGTGAGACCCTACAATCATACATGAGCATGCATCTCTCACAATCCCACATACATTTGCCCAGGTAGTTCGTTAAATCACTCAGTTGTTTCCCTTTCAATAACCCCCTTACTTATGGCATAGGATCAGACAAGGCCCTAACTTAAGGGTATGTCCAACCTGCCTATGTAAACAAGTAAAGGTACGCACAACTGGACTGCCCTAACTTAAGGGTATGCCCAACTCCAGATAAACTCTAGTCATAAAGCATATGACCAGACCGCCTTAACTCAAGGGTACGCTTGGCTTCTGCTTGAACTGACGACATGAAGCGTAAAGCTAGACTGTCCTAACTTAAGGGTATGCCTAGCCAGCTTTACACAAAGTTACATAGGGCATAGGATTAGACTGCCCCAACTTAGGGGTGTGCCTAATCTGCCTAGAATAAGCACGAACGACGAATGGTCAGACCACCCTAACTTAAGGGTACACCCAACCTACAGAACAAGCACGAACGACGAATGGTCAGATCGCCCTAACTTAAGGGTACGTCCAACCTACATCACACCAACAACAAGAGTCTATCACCAGGCCGCCCTAACTTAAGGGTACTCCTAGCTGGCTTAAACAATATAGTTACATAAGACAGAATCTGCCTGAACAAGGTACAACGACGTATGACCAAGCCGCCCTAACTTAAGGGTACGCTTAGCCTCCATAACGACAATCATATGAAAACCACAATTGATACACGCACAAACTTTATGTGTTTCTCTCTTATTAGGCAGGCGATCAGACCTACCCAACTTAGGGAGACATCCAACCCTGCCTCGTGTTTAGAAGGGAAAATAAAACAAGTTTATACTAACTTGCTGATCCTTTGTCTTATTACGAGCATAGGACCGAGCCGCCCTAACTTAAGGGTACGCTCAACCTGCCCTGGTTACCTTCATTGTATTCTTCATCACTTATTTCCCCTTATTGTTCTATCTGACTTACTGACTGACTTTCCCAACTTCGGGTGCCCGGTCTGCCAAATAATATAGGTTCGTATACTACATATCAAAATTGTATACTTTTAGCTGACCCTTGTGTTCATGGCTTATGACTGAGCCGCCCTAACTTAAGGGTACGCTCAGCCTCATGCCTGTGTCCCCCTCAGAAGAAAACATACACAGGACTGAGTCCACGCAGCTTAGAGTGTTCCCAGTCCTGTTTTCAGCAACCCACAAAAGAAACATCAGGATTCTGAGGCCTCCCAACTTAGGGTGCTCATCCTCCTGTTTAGAAACCCCAAAAAAAACAGCGACTGGTCCGTCCAACTTAGGATAGGCCCAGCCCTCAAAATCATGCAGTTAGCCCAACACACATAAACAAAACACAGCACTGAGCCCACATCAACTTAGAGGAGCTCAGCCTTGGGTTGACCCAGTCAAAGCAAGCGATACAACTTCATCCCACCTCCCCTGCTCATTTTGTCTGAATTCCCTCAAAGGATCTGCACTCTCATATATTGTTGATTTACTTTTCAAGATGCATGTCCTGACAGACATAACAAAAGTAAGAAGTAATGACCTCACATAGTTGTGTTCAAATAGCCCAAGGATAAAGGTTTAGGGGAAGGGATCACACAGGTTAACGAGGATATACCTGAAGTTCCCTGCCTCCAGAACCCCGCCTGGGTTCCGGCAGAGCTCCTGCAATCGGTGGGGCAACCTCCCAAAGAGGCCTTGGCGCGGTCCTACGGGTTGCAGAGCTCCTGCAATCGGTGGGGCAACCTCCCAAAGAGGCCTTGGCACGGTCTTACGGGTTGCAACCCCGCCTGCCGCCTTCCTCTCGTAACCAAAGAACCAGACTTAGACTGAGAAAGGCAGTGAGAGAAAGTCTAGACTCTCAGATACAAGAGGGGTGCGCTCAACTCACGACAAGATGGCCTTGTAGCCTTCAACTCCTGAGGGCCCCTCAATGTTGGCCAACGAAACGCAACCGTGGACACTCCGACCTCAACCAAACTCAAGGTAACAGCCCCCAGGCGACCTCTACTACCATAGCAGTGAACCCCTCTTACAAAGTCTCATTCCCGACGTCACAACCCCTCTTCATAGCCCAGTCACGACCGCACAACAGCGTGTAACAGTCCACAACCACAGCGAAGTCTGCCAGCGAACGTGCAGCCGGGTACTAGGTGCTGGGTGTACCACAAAGTGGTCTTGCAACAGTCTTCAACTGCGCAGCAACACACAAAATGTGTGTTGTGGCAACCTGTTCCAGCAGCAGCGGCGGCAGCAGAAAAGACTATTGCAGCAACGGTCCCTTCGTACGGTGTTGTTAGTCTTAGCTCCCAACAAGCATGCAACAAGTCTCCGCCAACCCGTTGGTAGCCCAGCAATGGCGTAAGCCCAGCGGCTGCGCACAATGAAGAAAAATGCCCTGCATAGCAGCAGCCCACAGGGTGCACTGCAAATGAGCACTGTAACTGTCTAATAAGGGCTCCGCCAAAGTACAGCCCGCAGTCATAACCCGCTGAGGGAGCACAACGACGACCCAGCCACCATATCAGCGGCTAGCACCTGTCGGATACCGCTGCCCTGCAGCACCAGCCGCATCTCGTTGTGCATATCCCGGCCTGTCTTAGTGCGGGCCACAGCGGTTGTCTCAGCCTCGGCAACCGGTTGCCACTGCAGCCATACTGCGAAGTCCAACCCACAACCAATCCCCTCTCCACTCCCTGCGTCAAGGTAATCCAAGTTGTCCGCTGCAACCCACAATTTGACCTTACCCAATACTAGCAGTAGTCACGAACTTCAGGCTGGCATCAGCAACATATGTAGCGAGAGTTAGTAACACACCAGCAGGCACAACGCTGCATGCAATAGCCCCGTGCTCGCACAGCATACGCCACAAGGCACGGAGGGGTATGGTGTCACACTCAGTAGGTGCATGGCAGCAGGCGCCCAGCATAGCTCGGGAGACCAGAACAAAATGTGGGGTGCATGACCAGGCAACGTCGTATAATAGCAGGGGCAGCAACTGTCGTGCCAACACACTAGAACTCCGTCTTCTCAGCTGGTCACCAACTGCAGCATCGCTATCCGAAATACTCAGCAATACGATCGACCTTGACTACAGCACTGCCGCAGGCCTATCGAGGGTCGGCTTAACAACAGCCTAGTGCTTTCACAGCTCAAAACTTCGCCGCCACCCATATGTTGGACTCGCATCAAGTATATAATCTGCCCAAACCCCAGACTCGGGGCATATAGACTGAACCTGCCTACTACGTCCAGGCTGGACTCTTGCGAAGAAGAGAGACGAGGGCATTTGTTAAGGGCCAGAACACGTCCCCCTGTACATCCAACAGTTGCGTCCTGGTCACCCACCACGTTCAGTTCACTAAGTAGCCCGGGGAATGAAGATCGTGAGCGGGAGGCAGGGTGGAGGGAAGACCTACCTGGGACAAGGCAGGTCGTGACTCCAGGGGAAAAAACTAATTGGAGTAAAAATAAAGGTAGAAGTTGTGACCGACTCGCTTTTTTAGCACAACACAAAAAAAATTCCAGCCACAGACCGGCTAGGTACGGTTCCCCCTGTCACGGTTTCACTCCTAACTGTAGGTAACTACGTGGCCGCCCCCTCTTCTCACACACACACCAGTGTCCCCCCTTACTTACCTTCTCTCTCCCTCTTTACTCATCCCCGTTCGCTCGTGGCCACTCTATCTGCCCCCAGCCCCTTTTCTACTTCGTTTTTTCCACTCTCTCCAGCACCCTCTTACAATTCAAGGCGGAGGTACCCAAAAGTAGAAATAGCAACGAGCACCGCCACCCATAGAATCAAGAAAGGGTCCTCAATCTGTCAACCCTTGCTACGTCCGGACCTGGTGAGTTTCCCCGTGTTACAGCAGCCGCTATCCACTGTTCCTAAAACCAGCCAGGGCTGCACAACGTCACGGCTGCTGGTTCAGTTACAAGCCACCCCGTAGTGGCAGCAGCAGTCAAGCCAGCTGGTCACAGCCACAGTCTTCCCAAGGGTTCATCAGCAGCTTACTTTAGATGGTAAACAACAGTCAGTTTCCTCAAGGTAATCAGTACCCAGACGCCTGGTCACCACACCGGTGCTTAGAGGTGCCAATTCAAAAATCCGCCGCAGCTCCTCCGTCTCAGCTGCCAGCATCCTGAAGTCGACACCAGCCAACTGAATTAACGGCCGCAGTCTTCACGCTAGCCAACCAGCAACATCCTTCCCATCAGGGTACGCAGCCGCCGTCCTTCTTGTTCCTCGCTTCCTCCCTCTCCGGATATACTGATGCACTTGGTTCTTAACGCAGCCAACCTCACCCAAAATCGGGGAACAGCTAGATCGTGGGGCAAGGACCCTGAATGGCAGCCACAAAGGCGGCTCCCATGACGACGCCGATGAGAACGATAACGGTCATGCTGGCCAGTATGAAAACGGTCGGCATGATTACGATGGCAAGCATACAACAGCAACGTCTTTCCCACCTTTTTCTCTGCAGTCCCTTGCTTATGTGAATGCACCTAGCCTTGAGCATGGCCAGGTTCAACGAACTGTCAGCAGGTTTGGGGTGCCGGCCTGCAATCAGCATCTCCAAAATGTCCCCAATGAGTATGGATGGGTAGATACACACCCTCCAATGCCTCTCCATACACCGGGTCAGCACAGCTTGGCGTCGTAGCTCGACTTCTGATCCATCCCACATAACCAGTTCTGTTCACCAGAGTTGGCTTACCCGGAGCTGGTCAGTACGCAGCTCAACGTTCGGCTCTTTTGAGGTAAGCCCCCTCTTCTTCTTTCACTCTCTCTCTCTCTCTCTCTCTCTCTCTCTCTCTGATAGGCTGAGCAAGTAGGAAGGAATCTTTCGCTGGATCACGGAAAGGTGCAAATGCTACTTCTACGCCCGAATCCGGGCGAATATGAAATGAACCTCCTACTAGAACATGGCCAGGTGCTCGACCGCTGGATGCTCCACCCCCGCCAGGTAAGTATTTCGTTCTTCCTCTTTCAATCCTACTCCTCCCTTTCTACCCTTTCTCCTCCGTCTCGTCACCCCTCTTGCTGCTCCAATCACCTCTCCTTTCTCTGTTTCTTGACAGCCCCTGCGCCCTTCTTATCGCTCTCCGGATTCCCTCTCACCATGGCCGCGCAGCCTATACCACAGATACTGCTTAATCCKTTCATCCTACGTGAGATCCAACCCCGCCATCAGCCTCGCCTTGCCTCGAAACCCTGGAATCGAATCCTCACTCGCCTATTTCCCTCAAGAAACGGGCGAGTTACATGAGTTTCAGTTTTTTACCCCACCACTCTTGTCGCCATCTCAGCGCCCGTCTTTTCTCATCTAACTCATCTCCTACCTAACTAACACCCGAACGACCACTACCACTATGCTCGCCCGGTCCAAGAACCCGGGTCTACTCGCCCCCTATTTGTTTTCGCCAGAGCACGAGCAGGGTATAGTAGCTTACTCCCGCCATAGCCCCCATTTGTCTCGCTGCCTTCTCCTCCCTTACCTCTAGCTGTACCTGGCGCTAAATCGTGCCCAGGTGCATCTGCCTCCCTACCAACCAGCGAACCATGGGACGTACTTCACTGTCGCCGCGCTGCTATCCCCAGCACCACCACCTCTAGCCCACTATCCCATAGTGGCACACCATCCTTCTACTTTGATGTACCTGGGCCGGACCCCAACCAGGTTCGTGCTCCTTCTTCCCACCGTTCTGCTGCCTCTACCTCTACCCCTCTGTAGATGGCGTGCTCTGTTCTATCGCCAATAGCACTGCCCCACCCCAGCCATGGCGGTCAGAGGGGCACGAGGAAGATGCCCTACATATGCGCCCACCAGAATAGCGCAGCGGGGAGCGACGTGCTCTCCACCGAATTCGTCATGAGAATACAACCAGCCGGAACCCCTTCGTCGTCGTCCCTCAACCTTTTCTACTCGAACTCTCTCAGCAGTTCCCCTTCCAGCCTATCTGTCCATCCATACTGCCAAATCTACGGCCAGTCTTCCAAGTCCCCCCCTACATGCACCTAGATGGGAACCTCTACAAAGGGAGAGAGAAAAAAAAAGGGGAGAAAATGGAAAATAATAAAAACAGAAACAAACAAACCCATGGACCTACCTAATTCCAATAAAAAGCGGAAGAAGAAAAAGAGAAACAAAACAAAAACAGTCGGTCTGAAATACAGAAAACAGGCCCAGCCTGTCAAGTAAGGGCCACCAGCCTACCAACCATGGTCTGAGGATCAGGCCCGGTGACCCAACCTGGTGGGGTAAGAATACAAATTCTTGACCCCAGAATCGACTCCCGCCAGGTCCAAACCAAAGAGAGGCAGCAGACATGGTTGGGTACATCCCCTCATCAGCATGCCGCGGGCCATGCTAATCTGCTCTGTATCGTTCCAATTTTAACGGATGTCCCGAAGGACTGTTCCCTGATAGCGGTAGCCCCGCAGTAGCCCAGCAGTTCATGGGTGTCTCCACTGAACGATGCCCTTGGGGCTTTCTGCAGGCCCCGACGCTGGTACAAGACCTCATTCTCAGATAACAACAACAATAGGAAAATGAAGAAAGTAAAAAAAATAAAAATAAAATATATAAAAAAAAGTCAAACTCAGAAAAATAAAAAAGGGGTAAAACCCGGATGCGGGAGAGGACCGTTGGTACCCAGGCCTCGGCCTCACCTCTCGGGCCCGCGGTCAGAACCCCCCGCACAAACCAAAAGGGATAGTCCAGCGGGACCCTCAACCCCTCAGCCTTCTCCTTCGACATGCTCCGCTGCCCCACCGCTCTGCTTTGGCCTTGATCCCGGGATCCACCTGGTGGTAATCTAATGACATAACCTATAGGGCTAAGCCCCAGCCTGGCACAGGTGGTGCCCGTTAGTTCGGCCTGCAGCAGAGTATCATAGGCCATCGGTTCGATTTATTGTTGGCGCCTCAGACCACGCAATGTCGTGCTGGCTGCCTCGGGGCTGGGCTCCGCTTGGCTCACTATGTCCATTGCCCCTCCATGCCGCGGTCACGACCCGAGGCTCTCATAGCCCGCCGTGACCGTCCCTCTTTTCGCCGCTCGCCGACAACCCCCGGACTTTCACTCTAGGTCGTGCCGCTCCCAGCGGCGGCTCATACTATAGACTAGGCATGGTCATCCTAGTGCCCACGAGTATCCCACACGGCGCCGTTTTGCACGTCGGCCTCTACTAAGTCAGACAACACCCTCCTCTAGTCACCGCCCCACCTGGTCTAGGCGACGCCGTCCTTACTTTAGCCCGTGCGTGCGAGGCTGCGACCGCCTCAGAAGCTCTAGCCTAGCACTAACTTTCTCTACCGGTGCCTTACGGCCCGTCCTCGATCCAGATTAGGTCGGGCTAACGCGTGCCCACGAGTTCACGCCCACACACTCTCTAATCAATACAAATGGGACACGCCCCTAGATATCGCCAGAGGCGTTCTTCCTCCGAGCTGCAAAAACGTGCCCAAATACCCTTGTAAGGGTATTCGGGCCGACAACGTCCTCCTCATGTCATCGGCCCACGCACCACTACCGCACAATTTGAACCATGCACCAGCGCTGGCCCAACCTCTAGGCCACACTGAGATCCATCATAACCGTCACGCACCACAAAAAAAATATGCGGACCACTGCTTGCTGCGCTGTCAACAGTACCATGGCTGCTTCGCAACACCAGCGTCAGATCACACACAAAACTGTCCCCACTGACACAAAACCCGCATCAATCTTCCCTCATAATAATGTCGCCAACGTGCTGCCAGTACAAAAATTAGCGTTGACACCACCGCCCGTCTCAGCAGCACGATCCACCATCAAATGTTGCTGCCACCGTGCCAAAAACAAATGGTAGCACACCCGCACCACTGTCGTTGAAATCCAATGCCACTGCCGTAAAAATCTTGTGCAGCCGTCGCAAAATCTCGGCAGCGCTTCCGCGCCACTACCCAGAACGCACAGCTGCTGCCGAAACATTTCGGCAGCGTTCCCGCAGCACTGGCAAAGATACACTGCCGCCGCCGTGTAAAACGGGCAGACCCTCCCCTGCACCGCTTGCCAAAGACCTGCCGCCTCCGCGCAAAACGGGCAGAGCCTCCCCTGCACCGCAACAAAAAACAGTTGTCGCAGCCACGCAGTCCAGGCAGCACCTGCCCTGCACTTCACCAAGTGAAGCGGCGGCTATGGCAGCCTCTCTTTTCCCCCTCTTGCTTAGTTGGCGGCTATGGCTGTCTCTCTTTTCCCCTCTTGCTTAGTTGGCGGCTATGGTTGTGTTTCACAACTATGGCCACCTCCAGCAATCCTCCTCCGACCTGCAGACCTCCACTACTAGCAGCACTTCCTCCCCTCCAGCAGCACCACCCCATAGTAGCAGCCAGCCAGCATTCACTCAGGTGAATGGCCCAGCAGCACTGCCACAAGTGTGAGGCTGTTGGGTGGAGTGCTGGCTTTTATAGCCAGCTAAAGGTAAGTGGGCAACTGCTTTGCCCACTGCCAAGTAAAATTTGTCAGAGCTCCTAGCCCTTGATCTAAATCAATGGTCAGGAGTCMTGTGCCTTGGTTTCCCCTTGGGGGAACCAGGGTCATCAGTTCCCTGGAGCACCTGGTCGTTTCCCAGGCCAGGTGCCTCTCGAAATGGTTGTATTCAGCCAGACTATCGCCTGTTCTAGAAACGAACAGGCACAGTCTCATCAGCCCCTAGAACCTTCTAGGCGCTGCACCTGTTCTACGGCCGCGACCATGTTCGCCGCCGTTTTCCCCTTCTCTCCTTTTCCTCCCATCTACTTTTCACCCCCTGCATCTACCCTGTGCAGGGGCAACTCGTTTCCCCAAAACAAGTCCCCTCCTAGTCACTTCGCAGAGCCTAAGTCAAGCTCARCAGGGTCTTTTTACCCTTGCTGCGTRCGCYCGTACCCGGACGCAATTGGTGTCAGGGACAGGCGACGATCTGCASCCCGTTTTTCAAGCAAACGGGCGCAGATCTTCCCCTATAGACCAGAGGGGACTCAAAGGGTCACCTCGTTCTCTCTCTCTCTCTGCAACCGACGGTCGTGACCGTCCGCCGCGACTGGAACCACCYAAAATGTGTGCAGAGAGYCCCTCGTAAMACAGGTACAAGGTCCTAAACCCCACGCCCGAACAAGGCCGTGATCGCGCGGTAGATTCATTCAACTTTGCTCCTCCCATCAAAGGGAGAAGCAGCCCGTTCGTCAAAACGAACGGGCACTTACTAATTTTCTAACAACCAAAAAAAAAAACTACAAAGCAAATCTAACAAAAAATCTGAGGAAATAAAATAAGAGAAGAAAAAACAAAGAAGAATATGGCAGCCCGTGAAAACGGGCACTTGTCACAATCCATGGGGACTAAGTCCCCATCTGTCCGATCGTGCCAACTGGCACTTCACGTAGAACCCTTTTTTTTTTTTTTTTTTTTATCATTTCCCATTGCACAGGGGCCATACTGACCCACGCGCGGCCGATCTCGGCCGTGCGATCTTCCCGATCGACGGTCGACATCAACCGCACCGAAAGCAGAGTGGCCAGCTCCAAAAGGAGCTAGCCCAAGGGAGCGGTATTTTGGCTTCGATCCCAGTACCTGCTGGGTATGAGTCACCTGCTATAACCTACTGGGCTAGCTTCTATCACGACAGTGATAGGAGCTGCTCTTCTACAAGAACAGTTGTTCCTTTCCCTATCCCCCATATCGTGGCCTTACAGGCCGTACCTGCCTGTGGCTCGGTAGGCCGTACCTGCCTGCCCGTGGCCTTGAAGGCCTTGCTGGCAGGCCTTACACCGTTGGCAGGCCGCGTGACATCGGCCTATCAGCCCCGTGGCTCGATGTCACACTCCGCGGCAAAAACTCCCCATTCCTTCTGCGTAGCGCCCTATACCTGATGCATCCTCCCTTTTTAGCCCATTCAGGCCCTGAATCGCACGGCTGTTATTTTAGATGGAATAGGTATAGTTTTACCGTTCCCATGTCCACACATACCTGCGACTTCGACAAAACAGAGCATCACCTTTCACATCCGTTACTCCTGGACGCCATACGCGTTCGGACTAACGTTCGAACTTTTAATATGTTAGTCATAGATCAGGTCTGAATAACTTTTGGCAAACATCGTCTCATCAAGTCCTTCAATTCAACACAGAAGTCGGACGACGTCCGACGTTGAAAAACCCCGGCAAATACCCTGACAAGGGTATTTGCCTCGACAGCATTTCCGGACCCCATTGGACGACTTCCCCGTCGTTCACCATCAAAATAGAGGTCAGGGTTTTATAAAATGAACATAATACACAACAATTCCATAATCCACTAAAAATTAAGTCGAAGCCTTCTTCCATAGATTACCACTCAAGAAAGTTTTGTCTCATATAATGGTGTTGGGAGCCCTCTGACTTGTTCCAAGGTACATCCATTCAGTTGATACTATCATTTATCCAAAAAAAGCAGGATTAACCCCCTGATAGGTCTTTCGAGTCATGATTGACCCCTTGACGGGTCTTTCGAATGTATCAACCTCCTGGAGTCGTATATATGTGTAATAATTCATGTCGCAACCCTTTTTTTTTTATATAAGTCATTGAAGAGCGCACTGATCAAGACAGGTCTCCCTGTCGCAGGCATACTCTTACAAGGAACAAAGGAGAACATTGATCAAGACAGATTTTGCTATCGCAAACGAACTCCTTTATTTTAGAAGAAAACATTGATCAAGATGGTTATCCCGCCGCAAATGAACTCTTCTCTCTCTCAGAAGAAAATGTCGATCAAGACAGGTTTCCCTGCCGCAGACAAGTTCCTCTCTACCTCAAGTTGAGAACAAAACGTTGATCAAGACAGGTTTCCCTGCCGCAGACGAACTGCTCTCAATTAATCTTTGGAAGGAAATCCGATCAAGACAGATTGCCTTGCCGCAGATATACCCCTCAAAGGTCGGAGGAAAACTCTGATCAAGACAGGTTCCCCTGTCGCAGACGAAGTCCTCTCTTTTTCATTCAATGTCCAAATGAAGGAGAACGCAATTCATGACCGGTTACCCTGTCACAAATAAGTTCCCCTATTAATCCGAGTTGCACCATGAAATTATTACAGTGAACTTACTATAGTTTATATCATGTCAGATGTTCTCGATCTTTCTGTGATATGCGCCGAGGAGTGGTATAATCCTCTTTAAGGGATAACATCTCGACATCAAGCCCCGCTTTAGATTCGAGCCTCACCACATTCCCTCCGATTCCAGTGTCTTTGATCTCATTAGTSCTCTGCATGTAGAGTAGAACAACCCCACCTCACATGACCGAGGTTGGCTAGACCCCGATCATAGAGGTACGGTGACCATGCGTGACACAAGGTTAGGTAGCCACTCCTCCCCTCATGCCAAACAATAGTCGGCTACCCTACAAGCATCATTCTAACAAGACATCAACACTTTCCTCCCTTTTAGTGATAGTGTAGTCCTCCTTCCCTTAAACTACATAGGGTACAAAAAACAACATCCCACTATGGACCAGGAGCGTAGCTCCGGCGTGGGCCTCACTACCACCTACAGAGCTCACAAATCCATCAAAAATTTGTCGTGACATGATAACGCATTCAAAACTTACTTCAAAAATATTCATGCATAACAATACAACTTACGACAAATGCTTTCACATGAAATTTCATAATGACCCGAGCTAAATAATCTTCAACAGTAGTTTAGATGTCTTCAATCATAGAAGTGCGTCACTAAAGCGGATAATCTCGAAATGAATGGGAATCCGGGCAAACAGATCGATCAAAATATGCACCCTTCTAAAATAAAATGTATAGCTAAATAATTATACAAACCAATATCAAAACAAAGTCAACGTTTGGTTGTCAACTTCCAAAATGGTTGCAACATACAATCATTTGCACAAAAATTTCGATCCACTAAAATTATAACTCGAAGGATACCTTAGAGTTCACGATAAAGTATACAATATTATTCATGAAAGATAATAACTATTAACACAATATTCAAAAGTTTTAGATTATATCGATGAACATTAAGACAATATCATAGCATAACTCAATTAATACTAGGACATTAACAAATTACATCCAACTCAATCACTCAAAGTAACTGAGATATTATGCGTAATAAAATGAGCATATAATCCTTGGAAACAAAATAATACGAAATCAATCAATAACAATAAAATAATTGTCGTTTAGAATTCAGACTATGATTAATTAATCCATTACACGACAAAATACATGAATGTCGTTCCGCTAGGGACAACGGTAGTTTGCCGTTATCCCCGGCAACGGCGCCACCTGTCGAGCGCATCGGCCCTCGCGTGAACGAGGGTCCTCCCGGCCATGTCACGCAGGAGATAAACAAATAAAAATCATTTAAAGACAACTTAGGACGATGCATAAATAATCCCGCGAGCCGCCGAGACGGTACACGGTCGCATCGTCCCTCGCCGCTCTGGCCGGGTGCGCCAGCAATACATCCCGCGGTCCCCTACGACTGGATAGGTTCCCGCGGGGCATAAGCTACCTTCCCTAAGGGGCTGTCACCACCCTTAGGGGCGTATCCCTACCGAGCTACTGACCCACATGCGAAAGCTTTTAGATGCAATTGGAGAGGTAGGTCAGCCGAGGGCGTTTGCTCGTTCGCCGTAGTATAGATACGCTTGGTTAACGCCAAGTGGACCCGATCACCGTCCGTTCCTAGGGCGCTGATCTCCTAGGTGCGAAGCAGACGTCGGTCGACTAGGGCGGTCTCAACCAAGTGTAAAACTACAAAATTAATCCTAGTCCCTTAAACACACAATCACAAGGAAAGTTATAACAACCACGCATAATTTCACCAAAAATCGTCGATCATAGTCGACAGGAACATGCCCAATCTAAAAAGATGACTGAAAGAATCAGAATCATCCGATAGTACATCCAACAACACGATATCAATCACAATCCGACCACCCCGGGTCGAATTCCACAAAGCAATCATACAATCGCCAACAAGAAGTTGACTACCGATAATAACTTTGATGTCGCCGACAAGGTAGTCGGATTGCCTTAGTTTTGACTTGATGAGACGCTGCCAAAGTCATTTATTCCAACTAAAGTCGACCAATGATTAACCACGCATACGCATGTCCCCATACATTCTCAGTCTTCCTGGATGATAGGTTGCTTCGCGGGTGATTCTTGATCAGGGGTATTGCTTTATGTGTTGCATGCCTCTTTCTCTAGGACGTGGTCTGTGGATACTCCTTCCCCTCGCCTGAGCCCGAAGACCCAGATCTCAGAGGTTGAGCCGTCACCACCGAGTCGGCAAAGTACCACCCCCGACGAGTCGGGTCCACTCCAAGTCGATAACAGGGCCGGCTCCGAAAGCATACGAACCCCCACCTTGGATACTTCCTAGAGAAAAGGGAACGCGCTCACCACAAGTAGTTTTCATATTCTCATCCCTTCTCGGTTCATGGTAACTTAGACGTAAAGAAATTGAATGAGATAGAGAATGAGAATCACTTTGACAGGTATAGATATAGAAGGTCATTCTGAATGAAATGTGTCAATCCTGGAAACATGCTAAGTCCAATTGACTGCATTTTCATTTTATTCACAAGTTTTCTTTCCCATGGCACCCGTTGAAATTACCCATTTCAGAATTCAAGTACTTTCGTCATGCACGCAGGTGAAAGATAGAAGCATGACAATCCTTTTCTCCATCCTAAATAGGCAAAGTCAATCTCCATAGCAAGCATTCTCCTACCTACCTGCACAACATGCAAATAAAACAAGTTCAAAAGAAAACAGTACAATTTTCTATTCAAGTCAGACTTTTCCATTCACATGCATGACTCACCCAACTTTCCCTTGCCCTTTCTTTTGAACATTCAAAACAACAAGGTCAAGCAAGGTGCGGGTTCACACAGGTGTGAAGGAAAATCTGAGTCATTCAACTGACCTTGAGTGAAGTTTAATCCGACTCACTCAAGAAAGCCAAGAAATATTCCAGCCGAAGTTGAAAAGACGATCGTCGTTGAAGCCGAAAATATGCCGCTCACAACCCCACAACTCGTGGTTGTTTCACTGAACGACAGCCACCTCACCCTTCAAGTGCTCCTATGAGCCAAGGTCACCTCCACTGAAAGACTGAAGTGAGATAACCCTCCAGGAGGGCGTTCCCAACAACGAGTCTCACGGGGCCCTAACAGTCTCAACTGTACTTTCCCCACCAATGATACTCTCAACCAATCGCAAGTCCACGCCTTCTCCTGGTATCACGTACGCTCACAATAGCCACCCCAATCTGTCGGCTCCGATCTTGAAATTCAGTCCCACCTGGTCCCAAAATGGTCCCAGACGGTCTCACGTTACCGCTACAGCACTAGATGGTCCCCCTCTCAAATCCCGCTTGCGCTGCGCGCCGCCAAAAAAATAAAGGTGGCCGTGGTTGAAACTGCATGTGCCGTGAGCCTCCCAAAAATAAGGATGTCCTTTTGGCGTAGACTGCAAGCGCTGCAACTCCAATAGTCACTGTCGCAAGCACTCACTTCGCGTCCTCCTCATGTCATCGGCCCACGCACCACTACCGCACAGTTTCAACCACGCACCAGCGCTGGCCCAACCTCTAGGCCACACTGAGATCCATCATAACCGTCACGCACCACAAAAAAATTATGCGGACCACTGCTTGCTGCGCCGTCAACGGTACCATGGTTGCTTCGCAACACCAGCGTCAGATCACACACAAAACTGTCCCCACTGATGCAAAACCCGCATCAATCTTCCCTCATAATGATGTCGCCGACGTGCTGCCAGTATAAAAATTAGCGTTGACACCACCGCCCGTGTCAGCAGCACGATCCACCACCAAATGTTGCTGCCACCGTGCCAAAAACAAATGGTAGCACACCCGCACCACTGTCGTTGAAATCCAATGCCACTGCCGTAAAAATCTTGTGCAGC
>BFEA01000508.1:726377-750082 GCA_003427395.1 Chara braunii | reverse complement strand
CCCCCCCCTTCCCCCTCTCTCTCTCTCAGCGTGCAAAATGAGAATGGAAGATTCATTTTCGTTTTGAACGTTCGTGCAAAACACAACTTCTCTCTCTCTCCCTCTCTCTCTCTCTCTCTCTCTCTCTCTCTCTCTCTCTCTCTCTCTCTCTCTCCCCCTCTCTCTCTCTCTCTCTGGTTCGCCTGTAACGATCGTCATGGGAGTTGACACGAACGGCTGCCTCTTCCCCCGAGTAGAATGTACATTCATTATCCCTGTATCTAGGCCAAAAGTTGCCCAAATACAGCTATGATGACCATGCGGTCTATTGGGGGAAGACAGTACCTTTCTGCTTTTGAGAGCTACGGTCTTCCCCCGAACACAGCTCACCCCTCGATGGACTGGATGAATGCAAGGCCCGAACAACATTTCATTAGAGAAGAAAAAAAACCGTCAGAGATACTTTCAATATCCACTTCCTCCCATCTGTTTCCACCTGACTGACGGGTTTTGAATGATATATAATATATATGTTTGAACCTTGGGCGCACCCTTGGGCCCAGAAATTGCCCCCAATTCCCATGTCTTTTCCACTGTCCACCCTCATTTGTAGATTGCACCCCACAACTTGAAGGAGGTTAATGTAGCACAAGAGCTTTTGTATTAATTTAGCAAAGGCAAGTTTATTTTCCCCTATTTCTCCAAGTCCACCACGTGATTCTATTGTAAGGGATCAAGGAGCGATGCCCTGGGTGACCTTTCAAAAAACAAGAAGGCAATGGCTTGTGCTACGAACCAGCTCTGGGGGAAGGAGGAACTCAAGCCACAAGCAGCATGAACTCTCTTGATGGACATGCAAATGGGGAACAAGGAGATTTTTAGCAGATTTGACAAAGCAATGATCGCACGAGCACAATAATTTTCACACTGTTGAAGTCTCTTTGGTGACGAAAGACCCCTTCATGCCTCCAACGATCAATTACAACAGCAAGAATAACACTTCTCTGCCCTCGCTGGTCTCCACACCAGCCAGTCCTCCCGTTGGCACAGCATAGCCTGTTGGCCAAACTTCCTCGGATGAGGACAACCTCGAACAACATCGACTTACCCTGGTCTTTTCCTTAAGTATGTTGACTGGTCCTTTAGGTGGTAGGCACTGCCTTCTGTTGTTAGTCTTCCTTTGTTGGCCTTGCTCTTGCCCGTGGCCTGACCGGGTTCTACCCTCCTTTGGGTCTGAGCCCGAGGGCGTTGCTGTCCTCTGCTGTCGGCTGGAGAACTGTGGGTCGGTGCACTTGGGAAATAAAGGAAATAAAGTTGTCCTTCGGGACATCTGTTAAAATTGGAACGATACAGAGAAGATTAGCATGGCCCCTGCACAAGGATGACGCACTTGAGAAATGTTTCATTTTTTTTTTTTTAATAAAAAAGGAAATAAAGGAAACTGCTTGCAGAATCTGAACGAAAACAACAGCTTCATTTGTTAGTCTGTTTGGGTTGCTTTCTGCTGCTGCTGATCTTTTTTCGACTGGCCTGCCTGCCTGCCTGCCTGCCTGCCTGCCTGCCTGCCTGCCTGCCTGCCTGCCTGCTGTCATTTGTGTTGGTGGTGACACCTGGATCTGGATCCGGTGGATAGCTATGTACTGTTTCCACTTGCCTGCTTGCTTTCATCGGCGACGGAGTCTACCAAAAAGGAGGCAGCACTGATTTCTAAGAACTCGCGGGCGAATACGAAGTTGCATTCTAAAAATAGCAAGCGAGATGCTTCACTGCATTTGTGTGAAGGCAGGGTTGTCGAGGAGGAGCCGGAGGAGGAGGAGGAGGACAAGGGAAGGAGGGAACGTGAAGTCATTGGACTCATTACCGCAAATGAAAGCGAAGAAGGAGAAGAAGAAGAAGAAGAAGGGGGAAGGGGATTGACCCAGCAGGCTTTCTCGTCTTCATTGTCATCGCTGTCTTCTCCTTCGTTGTCTTCGGTGTCGCCATCACCAGATTCTCGGAAGTTGGCATTTCGTCATGGCTGGAGGGTTGGAGAGGCGGTGCTGCGATGCATGGAAGTCCTATTGGGTAAATGTCCTTGTGACTCTGCAAATAAGGTGAGCTCGAGATTCGTGTCTGAGTTCTTTTGCCCATCTTTTTGTGAGTACTGCTCGCCGTTCTCCATCTGTCTGAGTACTCTGACTGCCCCATGTATGGCGGCTGCCTGCACCTACTCTTGGCCAACTGTGGCTTGTATTGTGCACCCGGGCAAAATCACATATAATATCATAGTGTGAAGCTGGTTCAAAAAGGAGACCAGGTTCATGCGAATTAATGATTGTTGGTGTTAAAAAAAAAAAAAAAAAAAAGCATGATTGTTGTCCATAACTCAAAAAGTGTGTCGAAGGCACGAGTTAGAAACTTTTTCGGTGGAACAGTTGGAAAGTTGGAAACCTTTTTTTTCTGGGGAAAGTTGAAAATCTGTTCTTGAGGAAGGACTCTATATGAGGCCAACAAACTGACACAGGTTCTTTAACATTAATAGCTGTTGATGGATGATGATATGCGCTGTCCCTTTTTGTGTGTTCACAACTCCACAATATTCGTTTGTTTCAAATTGTTTTGCTGATTTCATTTGCTGCTGGTTGTTTGTGTGATGGTATGTTGTGTTGAAGTAGCTTGTCTTTCTGCTTCCTAGCCTTATGAAAGCTGCAGCATTGGCACGCGAGGAAGCGTCAGAGGAGTTCCGACACTCGGCGGTACGGTGCTTGAAGGAGTTGCTGAGAGGATTGCATCCTCCAAGAGTCAGTGGACACATGGAAGGCCAAGAGGCTCGAGAGGGAGTGTGCACATCTGATGATTCTGATGATGATGGTGATGGTGACCGTCACATGGTGGGATCGGGAATGGGTAGAATTGACCGGAGTGACTGCCCTGTTGCTGCACTTTGCTCGGAAGTGATGGGAATCACTGTTGGAAGCTTGGTTGATTTGCTTCTGAAGGTTTGTCCCTGTTGATTGACCCTCTTCTTCTTCCTTAGAAGTTAGGGCACAGGGAAAACAAGACAGGAAAAAGAACACGGAAAGAATGTGAAAAAAAGTGTGCATGTCTCTGCTTCACATGGAAGGTAACAACACTGATGACAGCTGCCGAACTAGGGTAGGGACAACGACTCCAGGGCTGCCAACTTACTCCACTGAATTTGGTGCTGTCAAGTTACCGCAGTGAAATGTGGCTGTGAAATTACTGGAGTGAATTTGCAGCTGTCAATTTAGGTTTCATTCAACTTACAGCAGTAAATTTACGCCTCTCGAATAAAATAGCACGAACTTGCAGCTGTAACCTTACTGAAGTGAATATGCGTCTGTCGACTCAATAGAGAGAACATGCGGCGGCCCCCAACTAAACCAACATCACTGAGATAGGTAAGGTCGGTCCCATAGTCAGCCATCACACAACCAGGCCTAGTCCGACATTTCACCCTCTGACCAAGTGAGCCTGAGTTCACAGATGTCATGGAATGTCAACGGGTTAGCAGCAGTCCTATCTAACGGTGAAAAATGGGACCATATGACCAACTATCTTAACTGATTCTCAAGGAACGCACCGGACATAGTATGTAACGAGCGTGAGGCTGAGGGTGAGCCGAGGGAGAGGAGAGAGAGGGAGAGAGTGAGAGCACACACACACACACTCACTCACTTGACACGACGGACTCGGACTGAGGATCGGACGCAGAGACAGTGGCAAGTCACAAAGTCGAAGTCTTGGATTCCGAATGCCGAAACAGCAAGTCACACTGAGTACGAGTACAGCAGCCGAGAACTGGTACGAGACTGGTCCCCGTACCGTACGGGGAGCCGGTATAAGTACCGGTGACACGTACGGTACCAGGGGCATTTCTGGAAAGGCCCCGAGGGCAGAACTGAAAAATGCAGTATTTGAAAGTGGCGCCCGAATTGCAGCATGGCGCCAGTTGTCCAAAATCCTACGGTACCAAAGGAGGGGTTTGGAAAAAGGGTGCCAGGCCGAAAACGGGATGCAGCCGAAACAGCAAAAGATAGACCAGGGATCGAGCCCTGGCGAAGTCCGTAACATAGTATGCGTACAAGAAACACATTTAACAAACTCAGCAGAACACCAAGCGACAATCAATGAAATAGTGTCAAGACTGAGATATGTGAAAGCAAGCCAATGGCCACCGTCCCCAAGAATTAGTTCAGCAGGTACAACCGTCCTCTGGAATGGAAACTCGAGAGCAACCAATCAAATCAATATCATCGAGTGTAAGACAAATGCAGAAAATGGCAGATGGATACATATTTTTTTCACGTACAAGGGAGAAATCTTCCGACTAATAAATGCTTATGCACCCAAGGACTCATCTCAGAGAATAACCTTCATACAACGTGTCTTAGCAAGGCGCGACACACAAAAACACTTGTTACCAGTAGGCGATTGGAACACCGTACTTGTTCCATCTAACGACTGGATCTCCTCCTCACAGATGGGTAGGGAAGAAACCCCGCTAAGTGAGGCTCAGGAGATGAACGCACTAGCCCGATCTTCATTAATCTACTCTTCAACCCAGAAGTACAATAAACCCTAGCTTCTTCAAGATTAATAACTCCGTTCTAGACACCCAACAAATGAAGGAAGCCATAACTATCTCATGCATAGACTTGGAAAAGGAAAGAGTGAACTTCTCGAGTATAGTAGCCAATTTATCTAAAGCAGCCTCCGTAGGATTTAGAAAACTGGCAGCCAAAAGGAACCAACGCATACAAGAACTAGAAGCAGCAGCCCAAGTGGTGGAAAGGAACCTCATCAATAACCCAGACCACACATCATATGAAGACTCACTAGCTAAAGCAAGAGTGGAAGTAATGGAAAGCAAAGGGGATGAGACCGAGAGCAAGAGTTAGGGAGTGGGAGGAAGGAGAAAAAATGACGAAGTATTTCTTCCAAAAGATTTAAGCAAGAGGAAGAAACGCTGCCATTCACCAACTTAGAGGAGAAGAGGGCCTCACTTCAGATCCAAGTACTGGGAACTCTTAGGGGAGGAATACTGCAGGTTTTTAAGAACAGTATGGACATCGGATGGTATAGGAAAGTACCTCAGTACTGGTATAGTTACCCTATTATATAAGAAAGGGGACCCCACTGACATAAAAAAATACCGACCTATCACGCTACTAACAGTGGCATATAAGATCCTAGCCAAGCTCCTAACAAACAAAGTAAGGAAAATCACAAGAAGCGGCTTCCACACAGACCAGACAGGCTTCATCCCAGGCAGATTCATACTAGACAACGTAATGACATTAGATGAATCAGTAAGATATGTTAAAGATAAGCAATTTTGAATCAACAACCCTCTTCTTTGACTTTGAGAAGGCTTACGACCAGGTCAACTGGGATTTTGTCCAACAATGTATGGAAAAGACGGGAGTAGGTCCGAACTTCAGAAAATGGGTTAGAATTCTATACAACAATGCACATGGAGCAGTTCAAGTAAATGGACAGATATCTGATCTCTACAAGATGTCTAGGCCTGTAAGGCAAGGAGATCCATTAGCAGCCCCTATATTCCTGTTTATTATGGAGGCAATAACATCTTTCCTTATGAAAGACCCTTCCATGCAAAGACTCCTAAACCCTTCTGAAGACCCCCAACAGACCCCATCACATACCTCCCACGATCATATTCAACTCATTCTTCGAGGCCCTCACTAGAGCAATGCGCGCATATCAATTGGCTTCCAAAATGTGAACCAAATGATAAGAAACAGTAGGATGGTGGCTAACGGATGGAAGCATGGATCCCCCTCAAAACACTCCCGATGGTATGACTTGGTCTGACCCTAAGGACCCATTGAGAATCTTAGGGATCCAAATGACAAAACATGGAGCAGAGACAAAAATGTCGCCTAGCCTCCTAGCCAAGATGATAAGCGAATACCTCATTACATGGAAGAGCCTTAATATTGAACTCGTTCATTTTCTCCATGATGTGGTACGTTGCAGCCTTTTGGGTTCCCCACCATTTGACATGGAGGAACTTAAGAAGGAAAGCTACATCCTATCTGTGGACAGGAGACGCGTCCAGGCAACACTTCATAACCAAAGTCGCCTTGCAGTATGTCACTACCAAAAACGGTTCGGGGGGCTGGGAGTCCTAGACCTCACGACCCAAATAAAAACCCTCCAGACCAAATGGATCCTTAAGCTCATCACTAGACCTCGTCTGCCCTGGAGAACCTTAGCCCTAGAGGGGATACAGCAACTACCAATATATAACAGCCCAGACAACATCGAAAGTTCCTTCTGGGTAATGAGCAAATCATGGTCAATGAAAGGGGGAAATCACACCACAATGTACCCAAGAAACGAGTCTAGGTTGGGATTCTGGAAAGGGATCCTTCGTGCTTGTAGAGAAATCTTCCCAGCTAGGGTCAAGAAACCACACAGCAAGGAGGAGATAGTAAGACAGCGCCTATTCTGTAACCAGTGGATAACAAAAGAAGATGGAAGCCCAATAACGCTGACCTCAAAAGGCGCAAAATGGGGGGTCTGGTTGAAGAGAGGAATATGGCAGATCAAACACATCTGGGATGATAATACGAAAGAATGGAAGCAAACAACTCAGACAACATCTCAAGGTCTGCCATTGATTAAATCAGAACCTACAGGAGATCATAGCAGCCATCCCACAAGAGTGTGGGTGCCAACACTAAAAAAAACGGGCAATGGACAACAGGAGACTGGGCGGCAATATTAATTGAGCCCCTACAGAAGCACGCAATTAGTTTGAGAATCCGTTTATCTCGGATTATTCGCTGGATAGCATACTGGGGCAGAGAAGAAGGCAAACAAAACTGGTACACATTTACTATGCACGGAATAGAGGAACCAGGTTCTGACCACTGCAAAATATGCAAAAACCCGACAGCACAAGTATCAGTCCGAGAGGATAACCTAAGAAAGATAAGAGCAATAGAAAACAAAGAGCTAACCATCTATCTCCCTCAAACCCCTTAGAGAATCTAGAAGTAGACCCAACAGAATGGGCATGGAACCTAAAGCAAGGAACCTTAGGAATCAATACCAAGTTCAACTTACTACGCTACACAACCAGACTAGGCTATAGACTGAGACGCTGCTCCGCAAAACCGGACCCAATAATAGCAGAATCTTGGAAAAGACACCTTGAAGTAGAACCAGAAACTTTCTACCCAATACCAGAATAGCGTCTACTCACCGGCCTAAATTTAGAAGCCTATACCTAGCAGTCCCTTTGAGCCAATGGCTAAATGCCAGAAGAAAAAAGGAAGACAGAAGCCCACTGAAAGAACTGTGCGCCAAATGCAACAATGGTCAAATGGGAAACTTATACCACTGTTTTCTCCTGTGTCCCAGAATAAAACCGCTATGCCAAAAAGCAACAAGTATATGGAATGCAGTAATAGGCACGACTCTTACAAGCAACAGCACATTCCTACTCCTCGGATTCAACACCCCGGAAGTCAGGAGCCCACTAGAATCAAACTTCTTCAGAATAGAAAAGCCACACTATGGGTTATATGGGAGAAAGATGTCAAGAAACAATAGAAAGGCAAAAAATGCACGCCCAAGAAGCGTGGGGACTACTCCAACAACAGGTAGAAACTGAATACTGGGTCCTATGGCGCAAGGTAAGAACGAGGATGAAGGAAGATGAGGACCAAGCAAGGAGCATCAACACAATTTCGAAGAAATCTTCCTAGCAAAAGGCAAAGTTGCACTCATCCGTGGCTCAGCTATAGTATTTAGATTATGGGAGGAAACCCCACCAAGACACAATCGCAACACCCCTCAGTAAATGGTATCCCCGAGTCCTTAGAAGTCAACATGTCCTCAGACTAGACTAATTGAAAGCCCATAACAAGAACTGTCAAAACAGACCAGCACAAAAGATACGAGAGCACGAGGATCCACAGCCGATAAGGACAGGGACAAACCAATTAGGATGTAAGGCTCAGGATTAACACAGATCCAGGATAGCCAAGATCTAAGGTAGTAGCTATAGAACAGTGTTAAAAAAACAGTTACAATATAGAGATGACAGATAAGTAAGGGCCCAAGCCGTTTATGCCAAGTATGCAGTAACACAAGTAGGCAAGGCGTAGAGGTCGGAAGATTAGGGGAAAAGGCCTAACCAACAGTTCTAGAGAGTTGGGAAGATCTGACAGCCAAGGAGCTGAGAGGAACAGGATGGTTGAGGCCCAAGGGGACAACGTACAAAAGCCAAAGTGTTATGCCAATAGTAGAATAGTTTATGCTAACTTAGGCAGGGGTGAAGGGTTCACTCAACTCGATGCAGACTCGAAACGACTGGACGGACGCAGACTCAAAGTTGCAAAGTCGCAGCAGTCTTGAATTCCCGAACACAATGTTGCAGCAAAGTCACACTGAACACAAGCACTGAGGCTGAAAACTGGTTGCCTGTACTGGGCTTGAGTCCGCACATAAGTACTGGACTCAAGTCCGGTCCTGAGGGCAAAAGTGAAAATGCCTCAGGGCCAGAACTGAAAGTCGAAAGTCTGACAGTGGGTGCCAGAATGTCGGATGCTGCCAAGTGTCCGAAATCCGAACGTCCTAAAAGAAGGATTTTGGAAACGGGCGCCAGAATGCAGATGGCTTCAACTGTCTGAAATCAGAAAAAGTAGAAACAAAGAAAAGAAAACAAGAAAATTGTAAAAATGAAAAAAGAATAAATACAGCAAGCTGGCGGGTGGTAACCCGCAGACCAGGGATCGAGCTCTGGTGGACTCCGTAACAGGTACATCCTTTTCTTCGGAAAGCAATCAATGCCGTCCTTTGGACCTCCACACCATAAGGGGGAGGAGCGTGGAGTGAGTACTTGTTGTAACTCTTTCTGACTTGCCGGTGGAAAAGGAACTTGACTGATGCTCCCCAGAATGGAAAAGGAGCCAGAGCCCTAAGGTTCTGTTTTTTGTTAAAAAAAAAGAGGAAGTGAGAACTTGCGGCTATCAACTGGCCTAGCTCAGTTGGTACACCCTTGAACTGTTGAGATACAGACCCGAGTTAAAACTCCACTGGTCAGTTCTTTGATGATATCTCAAGATAGTCACCCTTTTTAACAAGAAGGAAAACAAAAAAAGAGATAACTTGCGGCTGTCAACTTACTTACTGCAGTGAACATGTAGCTGTCATCTTTCTTACTGCAGTGAGCTAGCGGCCGGCAATTTACTGCAGCGCACTTGCGGTGGCTTTCAACTTACTGCAGTACTCGAATAGTGAATTTACAGCTCTCAAATTACTGCGGTTAAAATATACAGTTGTCACCTTACAGTTGGGCCTGTCAAACTTACGGCAGTGAATTTACGGCTGCCAAACTTACAGTTGTCACCTTACCGCAATGGCTTTGTGTCAACTTACTGTCATGGCTGTCAGCATACTCCCCTTGCCTTTACTTGCACCTACACTATTAAGTCCATCACTGTGTTCACAAGCTCGTCATTCTGTTGTGGACCATCACTTCGCTTCTCATCTGATTGATCCTCCATCTGCTTATCCACCAACGGAACAGTGCATCCCAGTCACTGGTTTTCGCAATGACCTCTGATTTCGGGGGGAGTGCCGCATTACGTGCACGTGCGCTGTGCCCCGCATGATGTCCACCGCTTCACACATAGCCGTACACGTGTAACACACCTCCTGATGAGTTGGTGAAACAAGTCCGTGTCACAGTCGCTGAATCGGTTTTCACCTTTGCAGTAGCAGACACAGATCCCAGGGCTCGATCCCTAGACCTTGCCCTGACCCGTGTACAGTACCAAGTCGACCTCTGTGTGTTTGAACTCGTGACCTGTGTTTTGGTAGTTGTTGTTGTCTGTTGCAGGTTCGTGTAGTCGTCGGGTCTTGAACCGTAGGTCTGTCAAGTAGGGGTCGTAGTTGTGTAGAAGTCGTAGCTGCTACAGCCCTGAAAGGTCAAGGTCATAGCTGCTACAGTCCCGAAAGGCCAAGTCTACAGACTTCCGGAAGGTCCGGAAGTGGCCTTTCGAGGGTCACCAGAGTCAGGCTGGAAGCAAGTGGGCAAGTGGGCAGTCCAACCTTGTCTAGTCAGCGGTACCCAGTCCCAGTCGCACTTTGTCCAGTCAGCAAGTACTATGTGGGACTGTGTGCACCCTTGGCCCGGTGGAAAGGAGCAGACCAGCGACCAACTGAAGTATAAATCAAGAGGCAGCGTCCAGTCATTCATTCATTCAACCTGTGAGCCGTGCGGAAGTGCTAACCTTGTCTAGTCAGCGGTACCCAGTCTCAGTCGCACTTTGTCCAGTCAGCAAGTACCATGTGGGACTGTGTGCACCCTGGGCCCGGTGGAAAGGAGCAGACCAGCGACCAACCGAAGTATAAATCAAGAGGCAGCGTCCAGTCATTCATTCATTCAACCCGTGAGCCGTGCGGGAAGCGCTGCCTGAGCGACTTGTGCAAGGAGGTCTGCAGGTGCTCGAGGGAGAAGAGGGCGGTGAGGGAGACGAAGCGGCCATAGCTGCTAGTTAGTAGCAGGGAGGAGGAGGCAGCCATAGCTGCTGTGGGATAGAGATAGGCTACAGCGTGTATGTGTGCGGGTGTTCTCTGAAGTGTATGCGTGTGTGGGACATCCAGGGAGATCCAGAGCAGCGTGCGTGGGAACAGTTGCTAGGAATACAGTGTCGGAAGGTTGTTGTCAGGGCGCACAGGCGCCATAGCCGTTGGAAGCAAGTTGTATCTGAACTGTGTTCTTGGCCACGATATCTCTGAGCTTTGTGTGAGCGCCTGGCGCCAGTGTGATTGCCATCTGTTTGCATGCGTGCTGAGCAAGGAAGAAGACGAGTTTGGTTGCATCACCTTTTCTTTTTTTTTTTTTTAAAAGAAACACAAGCCCAGGTGGGCCCAACTCCTTCTATTCTGGGGAGCGTCAGTCCGGCTCTTGTTCCATTTGCAAGTCATTACATATAAACCTTAACCCCTCCCCATGTTACGCCTGACTCCATATCCATTCTGGGGAGCATCAGTCCGGTTCCTATTCCGCCGGTAAGTGATACGAAAATGACACACATGCTTCCTTCCGTTTTGAGTCCAGTTCCTATTCCACTGGCAAGTGATTAAAAAATGACACACACAAACTTCCTTCCATTTTGCCGAAGGACTCCTGAACAGTGTTGATTGCTTCATCTTCGTGGAGGATTGACTATCAGCTTGCCTTTTCCACTCTGAGGAGTGAGGCAAAACCCTGTCCAAACTCGGTTGCTCGTTGTTGTTGGGCCCTATTCATGCCCTCTCCGATATCCCTTGTCCTCGTCTGTCTGCGTGTCCTGTGCTGTTGTCTTCTTCTGCGGCCTGTCTAGTTGGCCTGCTATACCCAGCTCGTAGATGGTTCTTCTAGTGTCTGGGAGATCTCCCGACCTGTTGCTGTGTCCGAGTTGTGCCAGTCCTTCCACCTCGGGTTAAGTCCATTTAGCCGCGCAACTTTGCCTTCTGCCAACCAGATACGCTTGAATTTTGCCAGCACCACTTCTTTTGTCTCTGGACTGTTCTGCACCCAAGTTTTAACCTTCTTCCACTGGCATAGAATTTCTGCCTCGATCATCCCTTTAGTTGCAGCTCAGACCTTCTCCCGTGGGTTCCTGGTGCCCTCCAGCGTTCTGCTGCATCTCTCTTTCCCAATAGCCCAGGGTGTGTCCTGCGTATGATTTTGAACCAGATCCCTTCTGATTTGCCCAGGTTAGAGAGTGAGTTAGTCCAGAGGAGAAGTTGAAGGGGGTGTTCAGGGAGAGGGGATAGAAACAGGCTGTCCCATAGATCAGATGCCCTTGCCCAATATTCTGTGGCTCTTTGCAACTAATTAGGCAGTGTATCATGTCTTCTAGTTCCTGGTCTGAGCAGGCTTTACAAGTATCGGAGCTGTTTGGATTGTTCTTCCTTCTTGTAAGGTGCAGCCACTGATTTACCGGCAGAGCAGCATATGCTACGAGCCATTTCATGCTTCTGAGTTTAACTGGGGTTACAGTTCTGTACTTCTGCCATGGGATCTTAGATGTTTGTTCTGAGTCAGCGCCAATTCACTTGCTCCACCTGCCCTTTATTACTGGTTCCGGGTCCCTTATTTTAAATAACATCTTGTAAGCTAGTCTGACCGTACATTCAGAAATTGGAGTGGGTGGTTTGCTGGTCCTGTCTCTCTGTGGGAGCCGAGCCCATTCCTGTGGGTCAAATTTCTAGATCTGAATTGATACTCTGATCTGGAAAATCTGTTTTGGCCAGATTCCTGTCACCCTCACTTTGCGAAGTGTGAAGGCTAGCAGCGTTGCTGTTTGTAGATCTGTGTTGTTAATGACCGGTTCATCTGGCTTTTTGCATCGGATAGGAAAGGATGTGAAGATAGCCGTTGACCCTTGTCTTGCTTGTCGATGGGAAAATTGGTACGCCCTCGTCGGAGTGTTGTCCTGGATCAGGATTCCCCATTCCCCTGATTTCCAGGTGAATTCCTCTTTGAGCAATTCTTTCCATCTGCCTGGAATGCTTTCTATGATCTTCTACAAGTTTTCATCTCTGTGGTGACAGCCTTCAGCCGGGTTTTAAGGTCATCCTCGTCCCGCCAGTCGTTCCTTTCGCCGTTCCACACATCTCTCACTCTCTAGATCCCATTTTTTATCCATGTTAGCCACCTGTTGCGCGTATGGTTCCCTTCGTCTCTGACCCATGGGTTTCCAAAGAGTGGTTGTCTGAGCACTTCTTCTTTTGACTGTTTAGCTTTCTTGGCATGATTTCTCTCCAGATTAGTAGCAAGGCTGTCCAGTAGTGCAAGGATCCTCGCTCCTGTCGTGGGGCTTCTCCTCTCACTCGCCTCCTCCTTCCTGTTTTCGGGCTCGAGTCTTTGTTCATCACCCAGAATAGACCTGACATATTGGGGGGGCATGCTGTTGGCGCCAGGCTTCTAATGCCGTCAAGAGCCAGCTTGTTCCAGGCTAGCGATTGTTTAGTCAGCAGTTTGATTATCCATTTGGTTTGGAGAGCTTGTGTTCCTTGTCTGGGGTCTATTATCTCCAAACCTCTTTGCGCCGGTCTCCTCGTGATATAGTGTCATGCCACCTTTGGTATATAATTCTCTTTGTTGGGGTCTCTCGACAATAAATATGCTCTCATTTTCCGCTTCAGCTCTTTGATTGTCTGGTCAGATATGGTCCAGATCGACGTGATCTACCACGTCATGGAGAATGTGGAAGTGTTGATGGTTAGCGCTCGGCTTAGTAGGGATGTGAAGGTCTGGCTCCATTTGAATTTTTCCCATTTTCTTAATTGGCTGGTTTGAATTCCCAGGTACCTCGTGGGGGACTCTGGCCTTTCCCATGTCATTTCAGCTTCAGGGCCTTGGAGCTGGGGGACAGGTTCTTCCGATAGCCACCATCCTATTGTCTTCCCCAAGTTTATCTTCATCTCCAATGCTAGCCTGAATGCTTCCATTGCTCTGACTAGTACTGCCATGGAAGAATTGAAAGCTCGTATTAACACCGTAAGGTCATCAGCAAACATAATTACTGTGGCAAATGAATGTGATGAGGAGAGCCTACGTTCATTTCTGGCAGTCTTTGAGTATAAGGGTCTTTGCGCAGGAAAGAATGCAATAAACTGCAGATTCCCAGCGGGCTGTATAACTGAGTATATTAGTTTTGTAATATTTTGGGTGCTACTGGGCTTGATCCCTTGACCTGTTCCTTACTGGGGCTTCCTTCTAAGTAGTTTAGTTTTTTAGTTTTTCGATGTCTTGAGGTCTTGCGGGGCTTGACCCTTGTACTTGTCACTTGCTGGGGTCTCTCTTCTGGGCAGCCTTAGACCACTAGGCCGTTTCCTTTCGTCTTTTTCTGCTGCTTTTGTGTAGGCCCATAGGTCTTAGTGTTCTGTCTGTCTTAGGTCAAAGTAGAGGCCATGTCTAGAAATAGGAGGCTGGCGAGGCACGTGGGGCTTCATTTTGCTCATTCTTCTTTTCACGAGCTGGGTGTGAGGTTGCGTCGGAGCTGGAGCGCTATTTTCAGTAGCGCGGCAGCATCATCTTCACACACTGCTGGCGGCCATAGCTGGGGCCGAGCAGCTTTGCTGATGGCAACACTGGGCTAGGCGCCCAAGTACTGATGAGCGCTTCCTCCTATTTGTGTGTTGTTGGGGTTTGGGCAGCTTCCACGAAGCAGCTCTTTGATGTCTTCTTCGATGTGGCAGGCCTTAATCTTCATTGAGTTGCTGTTCTTCTTCATCCTGGGAGCTGCGCTCCCCTGCTGAGTGGACACATCATCCACAGCTGGGCCTCACGAGTGGTGCAGAGTGACGTATCCAGGAGGGTGTATGTCATTTGCAGGCTTGTCTGGTTGGGCACTGAAAGTGGAAGTGACGCCATAGCTCGAGCTTGGGGATAGTGGGTGGAAGAAGAAGAAGACTCCCGGATACTTCGGTGAAACTTTGTAAATAATTGGTCCGTGGGTGTTGATAACGTGGTTGGGATTCTTGGGAAAATTGGTGTTGCTGATTGAACTGGGGACAGACTGTACTTGTAATTGATTTTCAAATTTCAATTCAATTCTATTTTGGGTATTTGTGTGCTTCTGCTTTGTATTTTCCTCATCTGGTTTGGTGTGGATTGCTCTCTCCAAGTCCACTTGTCATTGCGCACGTGTATGGGAACGTGTGGATGCCATGTTGTTATGATCCTGACCAATTTCGAGATACAAATCCATCAGATAGTACAATGTCGTCCAATTGCAGAAAGAAATGAATGAACTTGAGAGGAGAGAGAGTATTAGAAGAAGAAGAAGAAGAAGTAAGAAAGAAGAAGAAGATGATGTACACCAGCACAGACAAATGACAAGGCCCTTCTTCTTCGCCCAACAATCTCCTCGTCCTTATCTCCCCCTTCTCTTATTCATACAAGAAATAATAATACAATGTTGAATGGCTGATCCAGAATCAATGTCCGAGTTCCTCTTCTACTGCAGGTATCACTTGAGGTCCACCATAGCCATGGCCACCTCTCCCACTCTTCACTCTCATAGGCCGGGGCTATGGCGGACTACTAGGCCTTGCCCAGATGCCCAAAGGACAACCCAAAGCAGCTATGGCTGCTCTAGCTCAGGCTGCCATGCCCGACCCTGCCTCGAAGCTTCTTGGTGTAGCGCTCCCCAGTTGGGGACTCCCTGCTGCAGCGCCCACCAAGGTGATGAAGATGGCTGCCACCATAGCCAGGTAAGTACTCCTGGCGCTCCTCCCCCTTCCTGTCCTTCTTCCTCCTCCGTGTCCTTCTCCTTCCCCCAGCAGCGCTGCTCTTGGATAGCTCTGCTCCAACCGGTGCTCCAACCAGTGTGTCGCCAAACTTGCACACCGAGAAAGAGACCGGGCTCTTCGCCAGGCTGGGAGATATAGCGGCCTGCTTGCCTCTTCGGGCGGTGACTTCCAGGCCGCTCGGCCTTCCAAGCAACCGGCACCTCCTCCCTTTCGGAGGGAAACATCATTGCAGACTCTGATATTGCTCGTACAGGCCCTAGACCCAGACTGGTTGGACTGGTATCCGCCTAAACCTAACCTACAACTACTGGGCCTCTAAAAATGCCACTTTTGTCTTCTTCTGCTCGGTCTCCAGTACCCGCACATCTACCCCTTCAGGGTGCGGTACCGGCCTACCCGCTACATGAGTGTTTTTCCTGCTGCCATCCCTCAATGTCACGGCCACAGGTAAGTACCGGCCCTGAGGGCCCAATGAACGAGCAAGTGCCCTTGCGGGCCACACACACATTCAAGCCAACCAGCACTCAGACAGGCACGGCCACACACACACACAAGCCAATCAGCACTCAGACAGGCACGGCCACTCACACCCTCAAGCCAACCAGCACTCAGACAGACATGCAGTCCAGCAAGCGTGCACACACAGACTTAGTAGCAAGCGGGAAACTCAGCAGGGCAGTCAGTATGCAGGGGTGGGGTGGATATCACGATCGGCATGGATCCACTTTTGAACACCGTGTGATGGCTGTAGTGGTTAAGAGACTTGGCTCTTGAGGCTGAGGGCGCCGGTTCGAATCCGTGCTTTGCACAGAGGAGGTCCTGTGGCTGATAAAGTACAGACTGGACTGGACTTCAACCGGGTAACCAGCCCGGAAATTATACCTGGATGTGGTGGCCCGTGGATAAAACCGTTGGATAAGCAGTTGTGCTAGATGAGAGCGGAGTGTGCGACTACTGCCTGTGTGGTGGATGCCTTGTGTGGTGTTGTGTGTGTGTGTGTGTGTGTGTGTGTGTGTGTGAGTTGAAGGACACTACAGCCATGCAGGGGTGGGGTGGATATCACGATCGGCATGGATCCACTTTTGAACACCGTGCCATGGCTGTAGTGGTTAAGAGACTCGACTCTTGAGGCGGAGGGCGCCGGTTTGAATCCGTGCTTTGCGCGGAGGAGGTCCTGTGGCTGATAAAGTACAGACTGACAGACTATGGGCAAAACTCAGAAATCAGCTGTGTGTTTCAGTCCGTGTTTGGACGGATCATCACAATGTTGGATTCCGTTTCAATCAGGCACATAACAAGAAGCTATGGCTTCCATAACAAAGAGGAAGATGGGTGGGGCTAGTGGGTCCCCTTGTCGCACAGACCTAGAAATCTGGTAGCTTTCTGATAGTAGCCCATTGATATGGAGTATTATGGACGGAGCCGTACAGGAGTTCAAAATCCAAATGTTAGTCAAGGGGCCATCCCAGTGTAGTCACGGGGCCATCCAAGTTTTTTTTCCCTTTTTTTTTTTTTTTTTTCTTGTGCCGTCTTCTGTGGCGACACGCATGGTTGTTCATCAGGTGGTGATTGAATGTTATGTATCAAGGCCCTGCTAGATTATCTGCTGTTTAAGGGGGTGTATTGTAACTCTGAAATTCTAGCTGAGTTGCATAAGGAGGCTGTCTGGTGCGAAGTTTGGCATATACCTCAGTCAGGGTGATGATGATGATGATGATGATGATGATGATGATGATGATGATGATGTGATGATGATTACATCATCATCATCATCATCATCATCATCATCATCATCATCGTCATCATCATCATTATCATCATGTTGTAGTGTGAATTCTCTGAGCTGACGATGGATTGAAAGGAATTCAGTGATGAAGAGGCAAGCAAGCGACCGCACCACTGGCATGGATAAGATAATGTGCATTTGATGTGTACATTGATTACATTCTTATCCCACTGTTCCCACCTGCATATTCTTATCATCGGTAATTATTATGTACTATGTAGTATGTATGTTGCTGAAGGTTATTGTCTTGTTGAAGTCATTGATCTGGATGCCTGTGGTGGTTCGTTGTTTCTGCACAGATTGATGAGGCAGAGGTTGCGGCTGGGAGTGCTGGAAGCAAATCTCTGCGGACGGATGCCCTAGGAACTCTGAGATGTCTTGTCCTCAAGGTATAGTGTCATGTCTGCCTTAGCTCCTGATTGACCTGTTCTGTGCTCTCTGCGGGTCCATTGATCGTCGTTTGGTGAAATCCATCGCCACACTACACTGCCGCCGTTTGCTGTCACTGAGATTTTTTGTCCATGAAGTTTGGTGCCATCCTCATGATCGGCGAGTGTGATTGATGTAATGCCGTGTGTGTGCATATGTTTGTGTGTTTTACTTCTCTCTGATCCCGGCTTTGATGCAGGATCAGAGACAATCATTCATGAGTTCGAATCCTGATGGGATCGGATTTATAGAGTAACGTTAGGATCAGGTTGACACAGTAATGTTAGGGAGTGCCCCCTTAAAGAAAAACGAAGACCAGGAGGCGAGGTTTCATAGAAGCAAGCAATTTGAAATAATGATTAGTCGATTCAGTAGCTGATAACAGGTTTCACAAACAACAACTGTTTGCTTCATCCTCTTAGGCTTCTTGTCTTTCAAAAAAGGAAAAAGAAGAAAAAAAGGGCTGTATTAGTTGTAGGCTCTAAGACTGTGAAGATTGTACAGTTGGACTGATTTAGTAATTTCTATACCAGATCTGTTCCAATCTGATCCGATCCAATCCCATCCCATTTCATCACATCGCATGTGTTCCAATGCGTCCCGATCCCAACCCAATCCGATCTGATCCAATCCGTTCCGTCCGGTCCCGTCCAATCAGGTTTACTGGACAGGCTTCAAGTTCCTTCAACTCTATAATCTGTGGCTGACCATTCCTATGTGTATCATTCTTCCATGTGGCAGGTACTGTATCTCTGGCAGGCTGTGAGATCCGTCTTTGTGGGATATACCCTGTCTCCAGATGGGTGAGAAAAGGGTTTGAGCTCTCCTAGGAGGGGGTGGTTTCAATCACTTGTTGCCCTCCCAAGAGGGGTTTGAATCAAGGGCTCGTTGCCCTCCCCGGAGGGGTTTGAATCAAAGGGATTGCCGTAATGAGGTAGACAAGAGGAGCAACACAATATGGCCCTTGGGACAGCCGTTAGGATTGGACCGATCGTAACGATATGGAGAAGATGAGCATGGCCCCTGCACAAGGATGACACACATTGAGAAATGGTCCAATCTAACAAGAGGGAAATCACAAAAAGAAAAGAAAAAGAGGAGAATCAATACACTTTAATTTCACTCTTTTTGATCGTCAGGAACTGGAGGTGTAGAGGTTGACTGATGATAATGATAGATGTTTGCATGGACCATGGCAAGCCTTCTTCTGAGTTCGCCCCCCCCCCTCTCTCTTTCCCCGCCCTGCCTCTCATGTGTGTGCTGCTGATATTTGTCCTTGCTCGTAATATTTAGTGCATGTCGTATGTTGTTCTACTGGCATGTATGCCAATACTAAACTTGTTGGGAAATATGCAAGCAGGACAACATACATCATATAACATACAACATGCACTATATGGCAGAACTAGTCTTGTTGCTGTCCCGAGGATTGATCTGATGAGAGTGGTTGGGAGACAGTTGCGTGCAAAATGATATGAACGTGGACAGACAAATACAGACTTCAAGTCCGCCAAATGTTGTTCATGATAATTAATGTGTGCTATTGTGTGCTGCAAATAAACCTTGCTACCGGTTATGTCGATTGGGGTGCAGTATGCCGTACGGTATGTGGTGAGTCAGAATTTTGCAAGACTGTGTTTACTTTCTCCAAAAAAGAAACAGCCAAGGGAAAAAGGAAAGAGGAAAGAAGAAAGAAGAACGAAGGGTTCACAACTTCATCATCGTCATCGGAGTGAGCTGAGGGTGTTATTGGAAAATGTGCTGTGTGAGATTTTGCAGTTGGATGATGGAGACGCGTTGGCGTATTTTCTTCCAGCTATGTCTGTTAGGCTTGCGAGGGCGTCTCTGTCACACATTCAGGGTAAAGATGGGCGCCTCGTTGCTGTGGCCTCGGCTCAGACGAAGAAGGTTGGGGCAGCCTGGTCCTCTGCTGCTGTAAGGGAGGCTGTATCCCTGCTGGGAGACCTTCTTGTCCTCATTCTTGGTGACACTCGAAATACTGGTGCACTTATGCCGGCAAAGAGTGTAAGGACTGCATCGGGAAGTCAGCAGGCTGACAAAACAGCAGAGGAAGGTACTGTGGATACTGTCGATTCTGCATTGCAGGCATTGAGGGAGCTGAAGATGCAGTTTGGATCCAAGGAGGCGGCGGCTGATGGAGAGAGAGATGGTGGTGGTGGCAAGGAAAGTAGCAGTAGCAGTGAGGTGAAGAGGAAGGGTGAAGAAGTTGCGAAAGAGATGCCTGTATTTGATGGCAACTTTCGGAAGCTGGTTCTACGAGTGGATCGTAACGAGCAGTGGCTGTCAGAGACGGCATCCAAACTCCACGTCCTTATCAGCAGGTGCTTCCCTTTGGTAAGACCAGGCGATAGAATAACGATCAAGGCCCTAATCAATTTCTGCAAGTTTTTTAACGACCAAATGTATGGTCGAGCTAGATTTGCTGTCATCCTGTGCCAGCTTAGCACGGATTTGCTAAGCGGCACTGGTGGTTGACGAAGCAGTCAGGGTTCGTGCTGAGATGGCACAGAATAACAGCGAATGTAGCCAGACCATCTATCCGGAACGTGTTTCTTCCATCCCATAGGTCTGGCATTTTGATGTCACACAAATTCACTGCATTTTTTTTGTAACTTGGATGTCATGCAGCGGTAGCGGTGAAAAAGAGGTTCGCAACTCTGCATGATGCAAGTACTGGGATTTTTTTTTTTTTTTTTTTTTTTTTTGGGGGGGGGGGGGTGGTGGGCCCCTGTAGTTGCTTTCTGATGCCCTGTTCTTTAAGCCACCAGTCCCTTTCCCAGCAATTTGTTCTGACATGGCGGTTAACCCGCCGCGTTAACAGGGGCTCAGCCTACTGATGGTTTGAAACTTAAAACATTGATTCAGACTTCTCGTAGCCCTGTCAAACTTCTCTCTGTAATGAAAAGCGGTTCCAACTTTCCAAGTTCCAAAGTGCAAGTCTATAGTGTACGAGTAGAGCAGATGGGAAGTGAAATTCAGATGCACCTGAGGAGCATAAAAGAGTTTTTGCAGAACAACAAAAAACTTGAAAAAGCTGCCAATCATCTACGGTCTATGGTGGTGCATTGTCCTCTTCTTCCTAATCGCTCACTTTGTTGCTGTGGTGTCCGGGACAGTTCGTTGCATATGCTCTCTTGTACTCTTGAGTTGCCACCTCCAGGTGGACTGCCATTGGATGTTCCCTGCTTCCCCCCCTCCATCATCTTCACGGAAAGGGGGTTCCCCCTCCATTATTTTCACAGAAAGGGGTTCCAAGTACCGACGAGGTTTTGAACTCACGTTCTTGCAACAGTTGCATACATCACACAACTGACAGGCAGCTGCAGGGCGTTCACTGCGCACTGATGTCAAGTGTGATTGTTTTAAGGAATTGTTTTAAGATCTTTCAACTTATGTAGCAAAAGGGGCAATCAAGGGGAAATCTTTGTCAATGGAAGCCATTTCCACAGTCTTTTCTTCTGCTCATAGTGATTTGAAAGTTAAGACGATTCCAGTGGTTATATTTGTCATTCATGTTTTTCGAAGGGCCGCATTTTTGACCTGCTGAAGTCGGTGAGGGATTTGACTACCTATCTATGTACTTCAATCTGCCTGTCATACAACAAATGTGCTGGCAGTTTGAACAGCAGCATTTCTGGACACGGCAGGCATTGCACAGTCTGGAAAGAGGGGGTGCCCGCCTGCTATTGATATCTGACAATCGCTGTGTTTTGTGCTGTTCTGTGCTGTTTGTTACACTGATGATATGTTGGCGAGTCCTGCAGGTTTCACTACACCCCAGCCCTAAAGTGCGGCTTGCTCTTGGCGACACATCCTGCCGACTTCTAACGGAATGTCGCCTCACATTGAAGGATACAGTTCCAATTCTGCTGGTATGTACTTTTTCCAAGTTCTTGGAGCGCTTTTGTGATTGGATGAGAGGATAGTGATGGGGATGCTTCTGTTGCTTGCTCCTGTGTTGCTTGTGTTTATAGTAATTTTGCTATTTCACTTTGTAAGTTTCTACATCTCGTAAGACTTGTATATGTTGATCACTACCTCTCCACCTACCAAGTCAGTTATGGTAGTACCAAGCCCCTGTGCACAGAGTTAGCAAGAGGCTGTTTGTGGAGTTATCGAGCCTGTGTATGGGGTTACCGAGTCTTTGTATGGAGTTACCGACCCTATGTACTATGGAATACCTGAGCCTATGTGCTATGGAGTTACCAAGCCTGTATATGGACGTATCGAGGCTAAGTACTATGGAGTACCTGAGCGTATGTACTATGGAGTTACCAAGTGTGTTTATGGGGTTACCTAGCCTGAGTATGGAGTTACCGAACCTTTGTACTTACCAAGTGTGTTTATGGGGTTACCGGGCCTGAGTATGGAGTTACCGAACCTGTGTACCTACCTGAGCCTGCGTATGGAGTTACCAAGCCTTTGTACCTTCCCTCGTACAAGGTCTTTGAAAAGAGGGAAGGTATGGGTTTCAAAAGAGAAAATATGAAAAGGCTAAAGCAAGAAATTTTGTTCAAAAAAAGAATGATATGAGGTACCAAAAGCTTGTCCTGCTGAGAGTTTTACTCTTGTCTACCAATACCAAAAGCTTTCCCCCAAATAGTTCTACTCTTGTCTACTTTGCAAGGGAAAGAAAAGCAACTGAATAGTTTTAAACAATGTTTAAACAGGGAAGAAAGCGCAAGAACATTGAAGAGATTTGAAGAACTTCTAAGAGTCTTCGCTTGTTGTTGTTATTAAAACATCACACTGGTTCACACAAGATACACCGACATTCTTTCTTTTCATTAACACAAGGTGAAGGGTCGAATGAAGAAAGAAAAAGACCCATGGTGGAGGAGATAAGACAGGACACTGACAAGAGGGATGACACAATGGGAAGGAGAGGAGGAGGAGGAGGTAGAAGAAGAAGAAGCAGGAGGTTTAAGCTTTATGCTTCTCTCTCCTCCATTGGCTTTTTTACGATCATTTCACCTTGACATCTGCTCAGGGATCCACTATGCACATACCTGACGTGTTCATGAGCGTCAGGTCAGTCAACAGGCTGTGTTCTGATTGAAACCAGGCTATCGTGCTATGTGCGTCAAGTTGTCAGCTTACGACAACCAACAAAATTTTCTTTTTGTATTCCCTTTGCTCTGTTTTGTCTGTGCTTTATTTCCTACTATTCCGTTGAGCCACATTCGGAAAGTAAATGTGACTTCATTCCAGAAGCCCACATGTAGGCGTCGTTCAGAAGACTTCCCAGGGGATTACACGACGGGGAGGGAGACGATCATGACGACACCTTTAGATCCCGACCGTTGAGGTTGCTCATCAATCCTTCTGCTGCATTTGGTGTCCGTGTGTTGATCTGCTTTGTCGGCAGGACTGTTTGTTGGGGCTTGTCTATGACGACTTCCCGCAAGTGTCCTCTCCTATGATCAAGGTGATATCATCGGTAAGAGTGGTGGCAGGTGGTATTGCTGAAGGCACAAATGCCAAGGGAAACCAGGATCGAATACCGAAGGCAAGCACTGCAGCAAACAGGTCCAAGCAGTTGTCCATTGATCAGGAAATCATCGAGTCGACGCTGCAAAGGTGAAGACAGTCTTAATGTATTGTTCTCTTGTCTTTGTTTTTCCTGTTCTTTGTAACTTTGTTGATGAATGATTCAGGGCCCGATAGGAGCTGCTCATACCACTCTCTCCAGTGGGCCCTGTCGGATTTTCAAAAAAAGAAAAAAGGAATGAAGCTGTATGAAAATGCTTGCTGGAAAGGTTAACCACTCAGCTAGAAGCATGGAAATGGATCCAAGTAAACCCACCCAACAAGCAGAGCTGTCACTTGACTCTGTGTGTGTGTGTGCGTGTGTGTGTGTGTGTGTGTGTGTGTGTGTGTGTGTGTGTGTGTGTTTTGAATGTTCACCACAACAGCCCCTATTCCACCCAGATGAGTAGATCCAAAATTGAAGCAGCTTTAATCCTATTGCAGACAACGAGGCCCTTGAGTTGAGACAATCCAACAATCAAACAGTTTCACCTCTATAGCAAGCAACGTGGAGTATGATAGAAGCGGTTAAATCCCTTTCTTAATTGTGTCCACTTTGCTTTCTTTTGGGTGCCCCTTTCATTTGTTTTTGCAGCTCCTCTTTTACTGTGCCTCTCATGTACGAGGCTCACCACGTTGACTGTGGTTGAGCACGAGCTGCCCACATCCC
>BFEA01000508.1:699825-714516 GCA_003427395.1 Chara braunii | reverse complement strand
CCCCCAAAAAAAAAAAAATGGCCCTGTCCGGTCCGGTCCAGGTCCGTCTGGTCCGGGGGGAGGGTGCCGCACGCGGCAAAGCGGACCGGACCGGACGCTCGTCCGGTCCGTCTGCTACGACAGTCTACCAACTGTTACAAATACACAGGTCACAGGTTCAATTCTTGGGGTCGACACAGATACTGTACACAGGTAGGGTGAGGTCTAGGGATCGAGCCCTGGGATCTGCATCGGCTACTGCGAACTGGTGAATACCGTTTCACTCCCGCCGGCCTAAATTCGAGGTCCTCCGAGAATAACTCAGTCCAAGGCAGGACCTTTTCCTTTCTTATCTCTTTCATAGGCTCTAACTATGTCGGGAGCTGTCTCTAGAAGTTCTGTTCTCGTAAACCAGCGGTCGTCCTCCGACTCTTGATAAGCAAATCGGACCTTATACTGTTTCTGTGGACGACCTCTACCTCCTGTCCTGAACACATCTTCACCTACAATGCCGTCAATGTCATATCTTCCGTCCATGTCTGGAGGGATCATGGACCGTCTAGATGGAAACTGTTGACTTGTGACACACGACAGCAACTTTGATGCGTGAAATACAGGATAGGTGTGGAGGTGTGCTGGAATCTCTACAGTGTAGGACGGCCCATCTTCTCCGCCCTTGACTTCTAGAACTGGCCACGGTCCTCTGTACGCGGGCAGTAACTTCTGCGAGATGTTTTCCTCAGGAGCAAACTCTTTGGACTTGACCCAGACTAAGTCACCTACTTGGAACTATGACGGGCGACGGTGCTTATTAGCTTGCTCTATCATCTGGTGCTGGGCCTTCCTGAGGTTCTCAACAACAGTGGCTATCTCTTTCTCGTGCTGTATCGCGAACTCCATGGTACCGGGCGGTAGCCTGTGAGTCTGATCCCGGTTAAGTCCCTCAAACGGTCTACGCGGTCTCAAGGACTTGTGTAACTCGTTGGGAGTGCGACAGGTGGACAAATGCACGTTGTTATTGTACGCTCTGGCTACCTTGGGTAACATCTCGTCCCAGTTAATCTGATCAGGTCTAATGTACATACGCAAAACTTGTTGCAGGATCTTGTTCATCTGCTCTGTCCGACCGTTAGTCTTTGGATGGCGGCCAGATGACATCAACAACTTTGATCCATAGCCAGTTCTAACTAGTGAAACGACTATCTCTATCGCTAACTATAGACAATGGGACTCCATGCTCACTGTAACCCGAAAATCAAAAAAAAATTTGAATCACTAACTCTGTACGGGCCTCTGCAGGCAAAGGAACAAAGACAGCATACTTGCTAAATCTATCAACGATGACCATGACTTGGCTCTTGCCGTGCCTACTCTTGATGCCGGTGTCCATAAAGTCAATGGACACTGAATCTCCTTGCTGATCAGGAATAGGCAAGGGTCTTAGAAGACCTAGAGGGGCACAAGTAGTGGTCTTATTTCTTTGGCAAACTTCTCAATTGCGGACGTACTCTATGCAGTCGTTCTTCATTCCTGGCCACATATACGCATGCATCAGATTGGCTAAAGTCTTTTGCCAACCGAAGTGTCCCATTGTGTCGTGGCATTCCCCTAGGATCAGACTACGGATCTCTTCACTTTTAGGAACGCACAGACGGTCTACGACATTAGTCTTCTCAAACAACAACCCCTCTGTAGTGCGGTAATCTGGTTCGGTCTCTGGGGCCTCCTTGACCTTCTTGAGGAGGTCACTATAGATAGGGTCCTGCGCATACGCCTGTCTAACTTTCTCTTGCAGGTCACGCCCTATGTCCAGATAGTGAACTAAAGCTCCGAAGTAGTCTGATCTCCTACTTAGAACATCCGCAACTACATTGTACTTGCCCTTAACTGGCTTGAGCTCAAAGTCGTATTGGTCTATCTCAGCGGCCCACCTAGTCAACTTAGGTGTCATTTTGGCCTGTGTCTTTAGCCATCTAAGTGTCTCCTGGTCTGAATACACTTTGAAGTGCCTCCCAAGCAGGTAATGCTTCCAATGCTCTAGGGCCTTCCTGAGAGCGTAGAGTTCTCTCTCATACGTCGAGGTGGCAACCTTCTCTGAGGGCATCCTCGCTGACATGAACTCTATGGGTCTATAGCCATTGTCGTCGTCCTGATGTAACACGACGCCTATACCGTACTGACTAGCGTCCGTGGTGACGACAAATGGCAAGGACGGATCTGCCACCTTGAGGACATGATACTCTATTAACGCGCGCTTCAACTTCTTTAGCTCAGGCGTACAATCTTTATCCCACTGCCACATTGCCTCTTTCTTGAGCAACCTGCGAAGGGGTGCGGCGATGGTCGAGAAATTCCTCACGAACTTCCTGTAATAGTTAGCTAGGCCTAGGAACGATCGCAGCTCTGTCAACATGCGGGGCGTCGGCCAATCTCTAATCGCCGCTATCTTACTGTCCTCAGGCTTGATGCCATCTCCGTCTAACACGTGGCCCAAGTACAAAACTTGTGTCTTGGCCCACTCACAATTCTTTGCGTTGATCTTGAAGTTAGCCTCTCTCAGCTTCTCCAAGACCTGCCTCAAATGACCCTGGTGCTCCTGGAGGGTCCTACTGAATACTAAAATGTCGTCTAGATAAACTACGACGAATCTATCTAACCAAGGCCTAAACAAATCATTCATACATCGCTGAAATGTAGCTGGCGCATTGGTCAGTCCAAAGGGCATTACTATGAACTCGTAATGCCCATATCTAGTCCGGAATGTAGTCTTGTACTGGTCATCAGGATGGACCTCTATCTGATGATATCCGGACTTTAAATCAATCTTGGAACTCTCCTTCCTTCTTAGGGACAAACAAAACTGGTGCTCCAAAAGGAGACGAATTGGGCCTAATCCAACCTTTCTCTAGGAGCTCATCCAACTGCTTGCGCATCTCCTCTAACTCTCTAGGGGACATCCTGTAGACTGCTCCCTTAGGAGTTCTACTGCCAGGCTCCATCTCTATTCTATGCTGGATCGGCCGTGGCACTACTCCTGTCGACGGCTCTGTCAGGTCCTTAAACTCCTCCAGCAGCTTGGCAATGGTTGGATCCATGGGACTATCCCCTTCCTTAGGCTCAGTGATAGGTCTGACATACACTACGAAGACCTGATCTTCTAATTGCTCCTTTCTCACTAGTCGTGCGAACGCGGGAGCACTGAGACAACAATGCGCCAATGAGTTATCTACTCCTGACACATGAAACAGGCGGGCAGTCTTAACCTCGCCATACGGACTAGGGAGCCTACACTCATGCTCTCTCAAGTGGAGTGTGGCCCTTGCTGCCTCTCCCCAGTCCATACCTAGGACTATATCGAAAGGAAGGTCATGCTGAATGAGGAGAGTCAGGGAATGGAGCACTTTCTCCACCTTCCCATCTTTCTCAAGGCGGAAGTACGCCTGGACTCCCTCTACGTAGTCCTCAACACGCATAGTGCGGTTTTCTGCAATGACACTAACTATGGGGTCTTCTAACTTTTGGACTTTCAATCCTAGCCTCAACTTTTTCAGCGCTGTACGACTAATATAACTGCGCGTAGCCCCTGAATCTATAAGGGCCCCAACTCTACTCCTGAAAACTTCTACATCAACTAACACTAGCTGCCCTTTACTATCTTTCTTCATTTTGGCCCAGGCTGGCATCCTCTCCTTCAACTCTTCTGCCACGCCTGTGAGGTAAGTGCCTAGAGAGACGCTAACACAAGCAGTCTCTGGACAGCTAACTAGGCACGGGCCTGCAACTTCTGCCGAAGGCTCATGTGGTGTGGGAGTTTCCTGTACGCGCGCGCTCGCTTCTCCACGTGGCCTAATAGTAGGGGGAGTTGCAACCCCTACTGGCGGCTGCCTTTTGACTCCTGGGCAGCCCATCGGGCCTGTCTATACTTAGGACAATATTTTATGATATGGGCAGGGTCACCACAGTAAATGCACTACCCCTGCTCCATGCGTTGTTGCCACACTTTCTGGTCCAGGCCCAGATCTTCCCAGGGCCGGCCTTGTGGCCAGCCTGGCTCCTTTTTTTTTTTTTTTTTTTTTTTAAAAAAAAAAAAGGTCCTTATGGGCCGGTTCCATTCTGGGAAGCATCAGTCCGGTTCCTATTCCCCCGGCAAGTCATAAAGGAATATTACATCATGAAACACACTCACGCTTCCTTCCATATGGCTGAAGGACCCCTGACCAGCATTGATTGCTCCCTTGAGGGAGGATTGACTGTCAGCTTGCCCTAACAACTTGCTCCTCTCAGGTTCCCTTCTTGGGCCTGTCAAAATGACCTATTCAAAACGAAAGAAAGTGGTAGGATCTTGCTCCAGTCACTAATCTGAGTCTCCTTCCTTTCCAAAAAACCGGCTTGGTATCTCTGTTGCTCAGCCTAGGACACTGTTGTCTGTGTCGGGACTGTTTGGTTTTCTCCTAACATCTTATGAGTTGCGCCAGTCCATCCACCGGACATAAAAGATCTTTATCTCTGCAACTTTCCTTCGATCAGCCAGGTCTTGGTAAACTTCAACTGTACTGTGCGCTGTCGCTCGTCCTCGTCTGGTAGGGACAGTCTTGCCTTGTCCATCCTTGCCCAAAAGTCATCCTGACCCTTGTCCGAAATTTCTCTACCCTCTCTGAGAATCCCTTAAACCCTTAATCCCTAAACCCTCGATTACTATCCTGCTCTATGGGACCCTTACTTTCGTCTTATTCCCCCCTCTTGGATGTCTGATCATGGAATGTCTTGTCCACCCGTAGTTGTCTGTTGCTGGTGCCTCCTTCCTGGGGTTGAGTTGTGCCATTCCTTCCAGCAAATGCGGTCTTTTCATAACTCTGCAATCTTGCCGTTTATCAACCAATTCTTGCTGAAGGTCCATCTGTCCTTCTTTCGCTGTTCCTCGTCCTCCGTCCATGACTGCTTGGTCTTCCGCCATCTGCAGAGGATTTCAGCTTGTATCATCGTTTTCGTCTCCACCCAAACTTTCTCCCGTGGGTTGGACAGTCCTTCAATCGTTCTGCTGCATCTTTCCTTCCATATGACCCATAATCTAACCTTTCTGATGAGACCAAACCAGATTTTTTCTGTCTTCCAGAGCTGTTGAGGGATGTTAGTCAACAGGAGAAGTTGGATGGGATGTTCGGGGAAGGGAGTTGGGAATAGGGAGTCCCAGAATGCCGATGCTCTTGCCCAGTAGTCTGTCGCCTCTCTGCAATGTATTAGGCAGTGAACTATGTCTTCTACCGCCCCTTCATTACAGACCGTGCACAAGTCCGAACTACTGGGATCTGAACTCTTACGCCTCATGTGTAGCCATTGGTTCACTGGTAATGCCGCGTAGGCGATTAGCCATTGTAAGCTTCTGATTTTGATTGGTCTGATGAGCCTGAACTTTTTCCATTTGATCTGTGTGAGATTGTCTGCCTCTTGGCTCAGTAGATCGTGCCATCTTTTTTTAATGATAGGGTCGGGGTCTTTGGTTTTCAGTGACAGTCTGTATCCTAGTTTGACTGTATGGTCTTGAATTGGGGTTTTGGATTTGATGTTTTCAGTCTTGTCCGGCATCCATGCCCATTCAGCCGGGTCAAACTCCAAGTTACGGATTGCTGTGTCCGGTCTAAAGATTGACTTGGGCCAAGAGCCAATGACCCTTATCTTCCTGAGTAGGAAGGAGTCCAAGACTACCGACTCAACATTGYTATTCAGGATAATCRGCATACTGGWAGCAGTYGTGGARATTGGGAAGKAGAGGAAGGTGGCCTTGGTGTGCGAATCTTGTTGCATGTGAGAGAATTGGAAGGCTCTCGAGGGAGTCATTTCTTGTATCTTAAGTCCCCATTCTCCGGATTTCCATGGAGCGGCTTCCGTCAAGATATCTTTCCATTCCTGTGGAATAAGGCTKACAATGTACCGGAGATTGGGTYCTTGCTTGTGGCATCCTTTCAGTTGGGAACTGATTTCCTGTTCTGTCTTCCATTCTTTCCTGTCCTCATTCCATATGTGGGCGACTTTCCATATGCCGTTTTTGACCCAGGAGAGCCACTTTTGTTCTAAGAAAAGGGGGTTGTCGCCCTCATTTGTCACCCATTGGTTCCCGAAGAGCGGTTGTCTTAGTACTTCATCCTTGGATCTAGGTCTGTTGGACTTGYTAGGGATTATTTTTCTCCRGATTCGAAGTARAGACGTCCAGTATGGGGTATCAGGCYTATAGTTCTCTAATCTGGTGTCCYTCGTTCGATTTCTTCTGCCCGTGGCTATGATCCAGTCTTTATTCATTACYCAGAACAGTCCTGACATATCCTCTGGAGAGGGCACCGGGGCTAGTGATCTGATGCTATCCAGGGCTAGTTTATGTCATGCGCTGTTTGGGTTCATCAGAAGTTTAATAATCCACTTAATCTGCAGGGCTTTTGTTTCTGTTCCGGGGTCTATACCGAATAATGTTTTTAATCTTTTGATAATATTAAAATTTTCACAGAAGGAAAGTCTCTCTTAGTTTCTTGTCATTTTTTCCTAACCCTCACCTGCACCAGTAATCTTCTTACCTTTGAGTACCCCAAACCCTGCCTCCCCTCGCCCCCCGCCCCCTTCCCCCCCTCCTCCCTCTTCCCGTCGGCTGCTTACTCAAATGAACAAAAAAGCGATTTTGCACACCCTGAAGTCTAGATCGTCTAGATTTCCCAGATGGCTGTTCCCAAACATCTGGATGAGGATTTGGACAACTAGGAGGCTAGCTGGACATCGGGCACAGTACAGTACAGCCTAGCCGTGCTGTGAGTACGACCCCTGCCCTTTCTGCATTGTTTGTTGTCTGTTTTGTGCTTTTTCCCTGCTTTGTTATCTCTTTTCTTTATTTGTTTTGGGTGCTGCTTCTCTCTCTGTCTCGTCGTTTTTCAATGGCTTCATGGTAGTTGGAACGTAGACAAAGTGATTGTGCAAAGAACCAGCAAGTGAGAACACAACATTTTTTAGATGCAAGATCTTGAAGACCAAGCATGAGTAAACCGAGTTGAAATTAGAATAACAAAGCCGAGAGCACCATAATCCAAGAAGACACTGAACACTGAAGCAGAGATGAGCAACGCGTACATAGACCCACACCCGCCCGCACCCTCCCCACCCACGAGGCATTGGGTCAGGTGTGGGTTTTGATAAGCTGGCATGGGTAGGATGAGGGTGGGTCAAGGCGAGCAAGCCTGGGTGGGTGACGGGCGGGTCAATGTTAGGTCAGGGTCACCTGAATGGGTGGGTGACAAGCGGGTGAATGCTAGGCCTGGGTCACCCGACCCACAGACCCAGGACAACCAATAAGAAACCTTCCCCCGACCCCCCACCCCCCACCCCCCCTTATACATATTTCCCAGTTGCGGTCCATCTGTGGACTTCAAAGGTTGGAGGCCCATGAAACAGAAAGTCTCCACCCTGGGGCCCCTGGGAAAACACGTTCTCATCCTCGAAAAAAAGAGTCGCGCTAGTGGCAACTAAAAATTTGGGGTCCTCCTTGAAAAAATGTGTCACGCTCTACTGGTGGCAGCTGGACCACGGCCCAAACAACGGGATGTTCGCACCCATTAAAACAGCGGGGATCGAACCTAACCACAGCAAGTGGCAAGCCTTAGGTTCACTAATCAATTTCAAACTTGTGGAGCGATTTGAATTTCTGCAGGCAGAGATGCTTCAAAGTTTTGCGTCGTCGTCCAAGGATGTCATGTTGCTATGGTGCGTGCAAATGTTCAAAGGGACTGAGACAATGGGGAATGGGCGGGTGCGGGTGGAAAATAATTAGGTACTGGGTGCGGGCGGGTAATTTTGTTTTCGCGGGTGTGGGTGGGTCAGGGTGAAGGTTTTTGACGGGTGACGGGTGGGTTGGGTGTGGGAGGAAATTTTCAAAAAAACACTCGGGTGGGTTGGGTCGTTTTTGTTTTTTTGAGGGCGGACGGTGCTTAAAAAATTATGGGCGGGTTGGGTGAAGTGCCAATTCCGAAAAAAAATGCTCATCTCTGCACTGAAGCTTCTTGACAATGAAAGCCCTTCGTGCCTCCAACCAATCAATACGACAACAGAGTAGTAGCCCTGTCTATGATGTGTCCGCCTGTACGGCTTCCCTACTTGCCTACACACTCTAGCCTACGGCCTGTCACTCTCTCTTCCCGCTCTCCTCTCGCCAGATGTCGCCAAAGAGTCTGATCATATAAGTGCTCCTCGGCCAACACCAGGTAAGTATCCAGCAGCCGCCACTGCCATTCACCTCCCTGACCTACCCTGATACCATGCCACCCTTTGCCCTGTGCAGTGCTCCCTTCTGTCTATGGCAGCATTCGCTGGCGGCTGACCTCCTTGCTGCCTTCTTCCTGGCGTGGGTGCTTGCACTCCGCACTACGACAGTGCTGCCGCATCCAGCTGTTCCCCGCTGCCCCATGTGCTTTGCCCTGCCCCGGCCTTGCCTTTGTTCTGTCCAGCTAGGTCCCCGACTCTGTTCTGGTAGGGACTGCCTACCTGGCCCAGTCCCTACCAGGTCAGGTAGGGCCTGGCCTGGACCCCGACTGCTGGCCCCCAGGCTAACTACCTGGTGAGGGCATAGGGCGCCCTTCCCTTAGGCCGCTTTTGTCAGACCTGGCCGTGGCGTTCTCTTTGGGCCATGGCTCACTGAGAGCCTAGGAATTGAAATAACAAACGGCTGATCTTTCGCAAACCGTTGTGCTGCTTGTGCATATGACCCCTGGTGATTATTTGAAAAATAAGGAACGGGGAAACTCGTCATTTGGAAACTTCTGTGAGAGATGAAGAAGGAAATGGGTTCCGAACTTCAGATTCTTTCAGAATCTTCATATTTGGAGTAAGGTGACAAATCATTTGACTGGAGGATTTACTAATAATAATGTCAGGGTTGCATACCCCGACGGTTGGCGGCCCTTGACTGCTCGGCTGCTGACCAGCCGACCGGTCGGCTGGTCAGCACCTACCGATCGGGGGTCGTCGGCACCCCGCAAAAAAAAATAAAATCTCAGCGGATTTGGGCTGTACTCAGCAAGCGCAGTACAGCCCCCAACTCTGATTTGAAAAAAAAACAGTCGATGGCTGTCTTCTGACTGGTCGCCAGACCGCCGACCGTTCGGCCGAACTGGTCGGCTGCAAAACGGCTCGGCGGACGGGGTCGGCGGTCGGCAGGTATGCAACCCTGAATAATGTACGAAATACTTCTAGAGTCACAGACACAGAGAGCAGATGTAATACACAAGTGTCTTGCAAGTACTATGACTACCTGTTGTGTTGTGTAGCCTCACTGCAGCTCCAACTGAACCTAGGATTGTTAATTCTCGGAATCGTTCTGCCCCTCACATATGTTTCCGTGCTGCTCTGTGGCCATTGGATTTGTGCCTTGGTGTGTGGTGGTTGATGATATGGTGATTGAAAGCCTGCCGCAGAACGCTTGGCTTTGGCACTCATCGAGTCGTTCTCATTCTTGAGAGGCAGTGCCGACCTCATTTCCAGGTCGATTCACCCGTCTCCGAGCCCAATGATTACCTCCGCAGCGACGCACATGCCGTCACTGCAACGGCCACAGGCAGATGAGTCTCTGGCAAATGCAAGAAGAAACAGTCAGCGGGAAGACGACAAATCCTGCCACATCCAAGAAGCCAAGGGACCCCCCAAGGATGACTCTCTTCAGCATACCTCTGCAGACGGAGCCCTGATCCAAGAAATTGTTGAGACTCAACGTGACTCTGGTGCCGTTCAGCATGGCTCTGAGCACCAAGATGTATTGCTTGTGAGAGATCAAGAGCAGGGAGCAGCAGATAATAGTGCCGCTGTGAGGGACCTCCCGCGCATGCCTCCGGGACTCATGTATGTCTCATCACAACGAGTCTACAAGGCCCTTGCTAGGGTGTGCCGACTTGTAGGGAAGCTTTCCATAAAAGGTAATCTGATTTCGAAACTGGGAAATTCCGCTAACGCGCCTCAATCGACACCAGAGAAAGAGGTAGGCTAGCCAAGCTACCCCATGCCTTGCAAGGACATGTGTTTGTTGCCCTCCCTCTGTCCCAGTGGCTTCTTTTTTTTCCCCGGTCCTCCCAATCTGAGGGGCTTCCTTCCTAGGTGTTTCTTATTTTGTTACAAAGGAGGGAGAGGGGTAAGGAGGGGGGCTGGGAAAGGTTTGGTCCTCATCACAGAGCGCTTGGAGAACCTTCTTCTGGTTTCTTTTGGGGCATTTAGGACATTGCCCTTCGGGGCGGATTTTGTCACAACAGGTGGCCAATGCATGAAGGTGCTTGGTGCTACCCTATGTCAGGCGTAGGCTCCACTATTTTACTTTTTTCTGATTGACCTTGTAGCTTATTTTTGGACGTGGGCTTGGCCTTGGTAGTCCAGATAGCTGCTAGGTTGCTTTCTACAGTTCGCCAACTTGGACCTCAGCCTGGGCTCCGACCAGTGGGTCTGGGCCATGCTATTAATCTAGGCCACCAGCTAGGCCGCTCCGGATTCCTTGGGCTGCCCAGGCGACCAGGCCAGGCAAGGTCCGCGCAAACTCTCGCGCAATGTTCTTCCCGAAAAAAAGAAAAAAGAACAAGAATCTGAAGAAAAGTATGTGCAAGGAAAATGAGCAATAGCGAAATTACCTGAGTACGGATCCTGGCCGCCCGGCCGACCAGCACCTGCCCGGGGGAGGTCCCGGGCGGCCTGGCCGGGCAGGCGGCCCGGTTGGGGGCCGGGCACCCCCAGCACACCTTGTTCGCGGGGGGTTTCCGACCCCGAATCGCCAAGATTTGGCCTCCCCAGGGCCTACCGGGTCCGACCACGCCCAGAAAACGGCGCGTCGGGCTCGTGAGGCCTGTTTTTTTTTTTTAATTTTTGACGGCCCTCCGGCCGTCGATCATCCATGATCGACGGCCAGAGGGCCGTTTGTTTTTTGGAGGGAAAACCAAGGCCCCGTTTGAACAATCGACTGGCTGGGGCGGCCTGCATCGGCTGTCCAAACGGGGCCCTTTCTCCAGCCGCCTGCGTTCGTCGTTGAGCCGCCCTCGCTCCTCGTGCTGCCCGTTGTCGCCATCGCCTGGGAGCTGCACTCGCCCGCCGTCGTGGAGTCGTCCGTTGCCCGTCGCCAGCGTCGTGGAGTCGCCCGTCGCCCGTCACCAGCGTCGTGGAGTCGCCCGTCGCTCGTCCCCCTCTCATCTTCTTCTTCTTCTTCTTCTTCTTCTTCTTCTTCTTCTTCTTCTTCTTCTTCTTCTTCCTCTTCTTCTTCTCCCTCTTCTTCTTCTTCCTCTTCTTCTTCTCTGCTCCTCCTCCTCTTCCGACTATCTTCTTTTTCTTCTTTTTTTTTTTGTTCCATTCGTCAGCGATAGGTCGCGAGATAAACGACAGGTAAGGAAAAAAAGACAAAACTGCTCCGCTCGTCTTCTTCTTCTTCTTCTTCTTCTTCTTCTTCTTCTTCTGCTTCTTCTTCTTCTTCTTCTTCTTCTTCTTCTTCTTCTTCTTCGGACCACCGCTGCAGCCCGCTGCCATACCCCGCCACCGTACCCTACCGCCCTGCCGCTGCCGTCATCTTCTTCTTCTTCTTCTTCTTCTTCTTCTTCTTCTTCTTCTTCTTCTTCTTCTTCTTCTTGTAGGACCGTCGCCATACCCCGCCACCACACCATACCGACCGCCCTGCCGCTGCCATCTTGTCCATCGTTTGGTAGGTCGCGTGAGACGCGGCAGGGAAAAAAAAACAAAACAAAAAAAAAAACCTACATACGTGCAGAGTCCACAACACCCAGAACCCCCCCCCCCCCCCCCCTCGCACCCCCCCAACCTGTCCCCCCCCCCAAACCAGAATTTTTATTGCAGATTCGGGGTCCTCTTGCCGAGCACAGAAGGACCCCGCTTTCAAAAAATAAAAATAAAAATTTCTGGGCTGTTTTTTTTGCCTGCCCGGTTTGCCCCGGCGGCCCACCCGGCAGGCCCGGCCGGGCGGCATCCGTACTCAGGAAATTACAGAATTCTGGATTGCAAAATCACACTGAAAGCAGATAGTCGAAAACTGTCCAGAAAGCAGAATTGCACTGATGTCACATTAAAGGAGAACCAAAGCAGCGAACTCAATTGTGAATGAAAGCATACCCTCGCCACCATGAACAATGTAATCGAAGGTCTTCCCCCTTCTGCCGCTCAGCGCTCAGACTACGATCCTACAGCTACATTGCTATCCTACTTAAGATGCCGAAGCAATCAGTTGAAATCAGCAGCAGCAACGAAAGTACATGCAGATGTCGACCATGCAGACCTCCGCCTCGACTAGGTATGCGCTCTCACATTACTTCCTTCTCGCCCTCTCTTGCTCACCTTTGTCTTCTCCACACACGTGCTTCCCTTTCTAAGAACCACCGCCAATCCCCGCTGACCTTCTTCCAAGCCCAAGCCCGGCTATGGGGGCTGGGCTATGGCGCTGCCTTCTTGCAGCGCCCTCTCTCACGCGACCGCGCTCGCGCTCTTGCACCACCCAGTGCTAGCAAGCAGGCGCGAGCGCACACTCTAGCAGAACTGCCGCTTGCACTAGCAAGTGCCCGAATCCCCCGACCTCGGCCTGGCTCTTTCCTATATGGAAAGCAGCCGGCACTTTCCGGTCTGGGGAGGGACGCGCGTATGCCCTCTAGCTTCAGGTTGGGCCGAAGCGTCTGCGCCCAGGCCCATTCAGACAGTGGCCTGGGACCGAATTTGTTAGGTGCGCCCAACCACCCAAGTGTAAACGTGAGGTGCTCCCTGCTTCCACTGCGATGCCAGAAGAGCCTAGAAGGCTCACGAATATTTCTCATTCTCATGAGCACGGCGGATGTAACCAACTAGCGCGTGGTAACTGTCTGCCGCCCACCAAGACTTGCAAATTTATCGAATTCAGGCCTCATTGAGATTCAGGGGCCCGCCTTCACTTAGGGTGGGCACATTCTAGCTTTATAGGGGCCATATGCAGGTATGCTGAAACAACAACGTTTTTTTAAAAGCAAACAGGAAACGGGCCTGGGCGTCTCTCACGTCCCTCACAAATATTATGTGATCCGTCTTGTGAGCGATGCATCGCCTGCCAAGTTCAGAAGAAGGACCACCACTATCGGAGGCCACAAATATGAAAGGACAAACCCAACAGTCGATGAACTCCAGACTCAGAAAACCTATTTACAAAATTAGCATCCCGTCAACAGCTATCCCACCTCCAGACTCAGAAAACCTATTCACAAAGCTAACATCAATGGCCTTCGCACTGTTGCTGGGAACCGGGCCCGGGCCGCTGCGGAGGGGACCAAAGGCGGGGTGTCAATTCCGTTTTTAAAGAGCGACGGCCTTGACAGATCATCAAGGAACTGACCGGCCCTACGGTAGGTAATTGAGAATTACAGTATTTTATTTGTCTGCTTTCAGTGGAGTTCGAACTCAGGTCTGTGTTTCAACAGTTCAAGGGTGTGTACCAACTGAGCTAGGACGGTTGTTGCGGGGTGGCAATTCTGTTCGTCAGATCCTTTCCCATTCCCGGTGACAGACAGTTTCACGACTTTCAAGGAAAGTGGGTTTGGGTCCGTTTCCGTGTGGGAGAAGGCGATTTTCAATCTCTATGCCACTGCAGTGCAATCTTGAAAGAAACAACTACTTTTGCATGAGGGTCACTTTGAAATTCTTCTAGAAGTTCAACAAATTGGAAATAAAAATCATTTAAAAATGATTGAAAATAATCAGAAAATTTGAAAAATAAGATCATGTGGGTCCAGGCTGCACCGGCCCATGTGGCCCGGCCAGGCAAGTTGTCCTGGGCCATTCTGGTAACCTAGCTATTAATTGAATTTTATTTGGTCAGGTTATTTGTTTTCCAACTGTGGGATATTGTTGAGCTCAGGGGGAATTTGAACCCGAGATCTGACCCAAGTATGCAGCAGCACGAACAAGGCTTTAACGTTTTTGTTTTTGTTTTTCAAGTTTGCGGCCAGTCAGATTTGAGCCTGGGACCTGCAAGCAAGCAGGCTGTTTGCTGCTTTTGGACACATAGGACTTATGCATCTAGAACTCTCTAGGCCAGAGCCCGGCAGGACCCTGTAGGCAGCTGAATGAGAGATTCTGGGCGCAGCAGTAGCCAGTGTGTTCTGGCCCTTCACCGCATGGATTTGAGTGCCTTTGTTCTAAGCTGCTCAGTGCAGCCTGGCGTCCAAGTGGACATCACCTTTTTTAATTTTTATAAAGTGTGCTGGACCTGCTGCTGTGACTGTCCATTACAACTTTGGTGTAAAGCTTTCTACCAATGTCATTTCGAAGATTTTGCAGTTAGTTCAGTTTGTTTGAGTGCTGTGCATGGGAACAAGTTGAAGTTTGGCGAATTCCTTCCCACTGTTATCTGTTCTTGGCCCACTCATGGGGGCAGGTGGCCAGGTGTTGAGGGCGCAAATTCATGCTTCGTCTGGCTCTTGCTGTGCACCTTGGCGACTTCGTGTCTGCTGTGGTAGCTCTGTCACTCTGCTTGTGTTGGTATCTGTTTGGCATACGTCTTGGAGAGTTGCTATGGCTTCTTCTTGATTGCATGCCACTTTCCTAGACGGGCAAAGGAAAAAGGCTGTGTGCAGGTGTGTATGTCTGTGTGAGGGTGTGTGTGTGTGTGTGTGTGTGTGTGTGTGTGTGTGTGTGTGTGTGTGTGTAAGAGTGTGTTTTGGAGGGTCACCAGAACAAACCCTTTTTCGA
>BFEA01000508.1:633094-650948 GCA_003427395.1 Chara braunii | reverse complement strand
GAGAGAAGGCCCTTTGTGCAAGACCAAAAAAAAAAAAAAAAAATTGTGTATGAGAGAAACCATAACGATTCTAAAAGCAGATCGCGAAATCAACAAGAAAAATTTCGAAGTACCGATTGAGATCAACTAAGAAATCAGAATTACCATCCAAGAATTTTTTAAAGAAATTCCCATATCAGGAAAAGAAAAACAAGACCTAAACCCCAAGCTCAACAAAATTAGGTCATGCCTCAATAATTTACTGGAGATTCCGTCGCTGCGTGAAATCGCCTTAAAACACCTGAAGTCTCACTTTGTGCAATCCATCACGTAGCGCTCCACTCTCGCAGTCCCTTGATCCAGCTGCCCCGCTGTTGTAGAGTCCAAACTCAGCCCCTGCCTCTTCCTGCGGGAGGAACACGTTCGCCTCCCCATAGCCCGTGCTAATATAGCCCCTTGGCAAGCTGCACTGACCAGAAGAGATTTGGTAGGATCACCTCCTTATCACTACCCATATGCGATTGTGTTGTGAGAAACCACGTCAAGCCTGTTGACACCAACTCACAGATTTGTATATGTCCCTGAAAGTTTGATTTATTTGCGGTGTGCCCCTCTGATGGTCAACTTACCCTGTCACGTACCTCTGACAATGATTGAAGTTTTCGAGAAACCCCTGGCATCGTTTGGGCCTGAAATGTGTTCAAGATGCCCCTACTGGTACCGGTTCCAAATTTCCAGTATGCCCAGGCAGGTCCCCTCCCAGGGCCAGGGGAATGGCCGCGAGTGCCACCAACGGCCACAGGGGAATGCTGGGAAGTTGCACCCCTCACTGACAGGGGCCAGCAGGACAGTTCAAAGCCCCCAGGGGCACAACAGGGTAAGTCAGCCTTTGGAGCGGCACGCCACAAATGAATCGAACTTTAATAATAGGCGCGGCCAGTTAAAAAGAACAAACATATTGTCCACCCCGGTTCAAATTTTTTTGGGCGTGCAGCACAAGCAGCCTCGTAAAAAATGAGAGGCTCGGACATGGCGGTGGTTTTTCACGGCAGAAGAAAAGGTTTAAACCACCACCACTAAGTTCCCCTGATATGAAAACAAATATGTGGCTTGTAGGCTCGCCCTCCACAAGCCGGGGCAACTTTCTGGGCTCGCCCTCCACAAGAAGCATCTTGTCCATATTGTGATTACAAGTGGAGGGGCACATGACTATCCACCCCGCTGGTAGTTTATCTCGACTACCTACCATCTTCACCCAAAGAGAACGACCTGTCATTATCGCTGTATGTAGACTGAAAGTTGCACCCAATACGGCTATAATGACGGGGGGGGCGTTGTATTTGGGTGAAGACGGTAGCACCGTAGCACAGCTGTTTCACCGATCTTTGTTGGCATTCATGGCCTTAGCTGCCCATTCCTTCCACACGTTGGCATATCTCTGACCCTTCGATATCATGGTTCAGCCAAGGTTTGCTACCTGACCAAAGGGCACACATAAGGTAGTCCCTCTTTTTTCCTTTTCTCCTTCGCTAGGCCTATTGTGCAGTAATTCCCAATGAGAGCGTACTCGCGCTTAGTCTAGGACTCGCCCAACTGAGCGCTGGACGTAATTTTACGGCCAGATAGATCCAGGAGGGGCCACAATTGCGGCCGGATAGGTCCAGAAAAGTCCTAGCGCGAGTATGCTGTGGGTCTACTCATCTTCTACCTATCTCGGCATATTTTTGGAGTGATGCTGTAACAGTTTTTTTTCAAAGGTTTGGCACACCAGCAATGCATGTCAGGGAGTGTCCTCCAGCCCTTGACGGCTTGTTGTCAGCACCTAAGCATTTAGCTCAGCAGAAAAAAATCACTCTTAGCTTATAGATAAGCTGGGCTCCTGAGTTATTATTTGCACACTGCAACTGACTCCTGACCTATTATTTGCACATGGCATCTGACTCCTGACCTATCATTTGCACACAGCACCCTGACATGACACCTTACGATACCTCCAACGCGAGTCCAAATATTTCCACTGGCTATTAAATTCTGAGGGCCTTCCAGTGGCTGTTAATTGTTTTGTGGGCCAGATCAGACCAGATCGTATTTCCACGGCCTTGGATCTCCCCACATGACAGCGCACAGATTTGAACTGGCACCCTTGGCCTCAAGGGCTAAGCATCATAACCACTGCAGCCATGACACGGCGTTCGAAAGTGGAACCATACCGGTCATGATATCCATCCACTCATCCATGGCCACACTGTCGGTACTCGCTCACACACACACACACGACATTCTCTCGCAAACACGCTCTTGATCGAGCACATGGCCATCAACCACAAACGGGCGGGTCTCTCCCGCAACTGCCACCCACTCCTGGTACAATCTCCATTCAGGTTACATGGCCAAGCACAGATCAATACTTCCGCAGCCTCGGATCCATCCACACGACAGCGCAAGGGCTGGGGAGTTGCCCAGCCTTGGCGCTTGTCACGGCTCTGGTCCAAGTTGCCCTCAATACTGGTACGGTGATGGTCCTGAGTGCGGGTCACATTGAGGTAGGATAGTAGGGACAGGGGGTGCGCTGGGAGTATTAACGTGGGGAGGGGTAGGGAAGGTGGCCAATCCTGTCAGGACAGCCATCGCCTGCTGCTGCCAGCGATCACCGTGAGTCTAGTCAAAGGGAAAAAAAAAGGTGCTGTCCATTTTGCCTGCGGTCAGTGCGGTGGCAGCCACATGGAGTTTTGGCAGTGACGAAGCTTACAGGTGTGGTTGAATTCTTTGAAACAACAATACTGGAGGCTGGAAATTAAGGCCAAGGTGGCTGCGCTAGCGCTAGCGCCCTGATGCCGGCGGACCGGTAAGGCCCGAGAGGGGTTCCTCGGCTGCTAGGCCTGTGCGCGTGCCCGGCAGACGAGCGTGGCTCCTTGATTGGCCACATGGCAGCTGCTGTTGGTGACATGAACGACCATGACGGGCAGGGGTAGCGCCAGCCGTGAGTTTGATGAGGAAACGCATAGGGGCGCAGATATCTGGGTTAGCGATGGAGCTGGTGGGGGAGCTACAACATGGAGATACGCCCTTTGACACGGATGACGACGTCTGGCATGGAGAGGATGGTGGGCAAGATGAGGAGGACGTGGTCAATTACTATGCAAATATTTGCGCAGTCTGTGTGGATGGGGAATTCGAAAAGGAGAGGAGCCGGGAAACTGCCGTGTCACTGTGGGACAGAGATGAGCATAAGGGGGGGGCTGGTGGGTGGTGGGAGACCTGTGGAGTGATGATGAGAGTGCCCGTGCCGGAAGGTGGTGGGGAGACCTGATGATTGATGATGAGAGTGCCGGTGCTGACATCAACTCTCATCCGCTTCAGGGTATCGGAGACCAGGCAGGAATGTGGGAGGTAGGAGAATGAGAGGTGGAGTTGGGGCAAATGCCAACGGTGGCGGCTGCGGGGAAGACAACAGCAACAACAGGTACAGCTACAGCGATGACAGCAACAATAATAACAACAACAGCAACAACAACAACAATAATACCAGCGACCGACGCTGATTAAGACTCTCACTGTCATCAGCTTGATGAGGCAAGCGAGGCAGGCGAGAGGGACGTTGCGACCGACGTTGACGAAGACTCTCACCCTCACCAGCTTGATGAGGCAAGCGAGGCAGGCGAGAGGGACGTTGCGACCGACGTTGACGAAGACTCTCACCCTCACCAGCTTGATGAGGCAGGCGAGGCAGGCGAGAGGGACGTGGCGACCGACGTTGACGAAGACTCTCACCCTCATCAACTTGATGACGCAGGCGAGGCAGGCGAGAGGGACGTGGAACTGGGGAGAATGGCAACTGCGGCAGCTGTGATGATAACAACCAAAGAAACAGAAGCAACTGAAGTGACCACATTAACGACATCAATAACAACAACAACAACAACAATAACAACACCGAGAACAATTGCAATGGCAACAACAACAACAATAACAGCAATGGCGACAGCTAAAATGACAACAACAAAGCGGGCAGAGACAAGGGCCGCCACAACAACAGCTGCGAACTTTAAGATAAGTACAACATTCGCATCAGTGCTGGGGGGGAGGATTGGAGGTTTGTTTGGGATGGTGAGGTGGGGTGAGGGATTGAAGGTGAGAGTTATTACTATCCCCCCTCCCTCCTACCCGTTTTGTTTGCATGGTCTGTTTCGTTTTGATTGGGTTGGAGTGGGATAGGTGACCTCCCTTGCGAGAATTAGGGTTCAGCAATTCTTACGCATGAAGGGGAGTCGGTTGACCCCATGTGGAGTTAGGGTCATTAGGGTTTGAAGGTTGGTTGATACTTCGATGCGCTTCTACATAGTCTTTCGGTTGGATGATGCCTCATGGGCAGGAGGTCAATCCTTCTCTTGCGTAGAGAAGTAATCAATGCCTCTGCCCTTTTCGGAGATATAGGCTGAGCTGTGATTTAGTGCAGAACGGATTGTACGTGAGGCACGACTATATACTCCACTATGACGTCAAGAACATAGACCACATCAGGGGTAGGGTTTGGGGATTTGTTTGACTGCTGGGATGAGGCTCGCTGCCTTCGTTTGCTGTGGAGATGCGGCTGATTAGGGAATTGGGCCCTCCCCTCTTGTGACATATATGGATTGATGAGCATTTACTGATTGTACCAGAATGCAGAGTATAGCCACATGACACTGTATAGGGACGCTGGACCTGATTTCCGGCTGACACACACCACATCATTGTACAGGGCAGCTGGACCTGATTTCTAGCATATCATGCACATTATGCACACATCATGCACTGAGACCACATCAGGGGTAGGGTTCGGTGCTTGGTCTGATTGTTAGGATTAGGTTCGACGTCATATATGGATTGATGAGCATATACAGACAGTTCCAGATTGGAGAACATAGCTACATATCACCATATAGGGACGCTGGACCCGATTTCCAGCTGGCACACATCACATCATTGTACAGGGGCGCACACATCATGCACACAGACCACATGAGGGGTAGGTTATGGTGCTTGGTCTGATTGCTAGGATTAGATTCGATGTCACATTTGGATTGAAGAGCATATACAGACAGTTTCGGACTGTAGGACATAGCTTCACAACACTGTATAGGGATGCTGGACCCGATTTCCAGCTGACACATATCACATCATTGTAGAGGGACGCTGGACACGATTTCCGGCAGGTGCAGCTCCCTACCAATAGATGGAGCCTTCGACGCCAGGTGCCTACTTATCGGGGATGCTCTTATCACCTCGTTAAGTAGGTTTCCTGTATACGAAGTTAAAAAGGAAAAGGAAAAAGAAAAAGAAAAAAAACTGGCAGCTGAAGCCCCACTGTTTTTTATATTCCTGCTAACAAAGTCCAAGTATGACCATGATTATGACCAGGTACATCCTTTCGAGTCACGAACATATCACCGATGGGGCCTGACCCTGATTCAGCTTACAAAAGTCTGTTCCGATTGAAGGGGGCACACCTCAACCACAATTCACCATCTGACCTTAACACCAACCTTGCGCTGAATCACCCTCAGCCTGAACATGCCTCAAAGCTGGCGAAGTGTACTCCTTTCTTAGGGCATACGCACACTAGCACAGTTATAAGAGACTGCACCTAGGAACCGCAACAAAAACCCTTGCATGAGCAAGAGCAACCTCAGGCCCCTACCCCCCCGCAGCAGACGGAGCATGATGAGGCGCGATCACTACCCCTCGACTTCTGCTCGGACGCCTTTGGGCCGCAACAGATGGAGGTGGACACATCTCCCCCGCCCCCTGATGTGGAAATGGAGGAGCCCCCACAAGACCAGGCAGACCCTGACGCTCCTCCTCAAGAAATGGGCCTGGACCAGAAAGTACAAGTTGTGGCGGATTGGATACTCAAACACCTGCAATCAGATTGCCCAGTGGAGGGAGAGGAATACTGGGACAAGTCGTATGTTGAACTGGTGGGACTCCTGAATAACAGTCCCTCACTCAGAACCGCACTAACATCCGGCCCCCCTCCCCACTTGACATGGGCCGAGGCCTTTCAACGAATTCTGGCGGTTGCCCGGAGTCGTTTTCACCCCCCCTCAGCAGCACAGTACACTGAACAGAAGGAGAAGGACCAAGCGCCGCAGCCGGGGACAAAGGGGGCGGAACCCCCAGATGGGGGGATGACCTCACGAAGGCTTAAATTAAGGTAGATCATCGAACGAGGTCTCTTTGAGCTACCGTTCTCTAAGCCAAATGCAGTATTAGTGATCCCCCTAAGAAAGGCGGAAGGGAAGTGGGAAGTGGGCCTCTCCCCAGTGGGAGAATACGGGGGTGTGACATTGCAGGGCTGGGACTTCGCACCCCAGAAATGGTCCAGGAAAGGGACCAGGGAGAAAGGGCCAGGATCTTTTCTAAACAAATGACCGCCCTCATCCCTAGATACTACGCTCCCGGGGCAACTGCAGGCTTGCGATTCGAAGCCTGTTGCGACGAGCAGATGGCCAGAAACGACCTATACTTGCGTTTCGAACCCAACAAAACTGCCAATCTGGGTTGGTTCAGCCATAATGCTCTTCTGGACCTACAGTGCGCAAAAATAAAAGCTAGTGAATATTGGTCCGAGGATGACGTGTGCAGATGTCTGTGCCGAATGGCACGGAAAAAGATTCTATAGATGGACAAGTGAGACATCAAGAAATGACACCCATTATGAGACAGGGGAGGGGGGGGGTGCGGGGTTAGCAAGCGATGGATGATATAGAGATTCTATATTTTAGGAACCTGGCCTGGAGGAGATGTGTTGACTCTGCCGACCTAGACCTTCGCTCCCTCAATGTGAACGGTCTGGCATCATGTAAACCGGAAAAACGCCAGGCCATCCGGGATCAGCTTAAGGGCATTGGGGGAAGGCGATGGCCGGACGTTATCTGTATACAAGAAACCCACTTGCAAAACATCCCAGATCATAATAGAGTTCAAAACCTTATCTGGCCTTACACGGCCATAAGAGCTTACGCCCCAACATCGGGTTCTGTCGGGGTCGCAATTTGGATACCCCCGGAGTCTAGGTTTCAACCGGTCCATTGGGCGGTGGATGAGGAAGGGGGGCGCTGGGCCTCGGTCCTCGGGATGTTGGAACTGGAACTCCTCTGTATTATTTGTATCTACTCACCAAACTCGGTTGGAGAAAGGAAGGAATTTCTGGGGAGGCTGGGAATGCAAGTCCCAGAGGGGATTCCTCTAATAATAGCAGGAGATTTCAATGCGACCCCGAATAGAAGTTTGGATAGATGGAACCCCCAGGAATCTCCCTCCTTTGCGGCACTGGAGGATGAGCAAATGATAGCATACCTCTGCGAGACGCTTTCCGTCTTCGATACATTCTGACGGTTGCATCCCCAGGAACGCACATTCACATGCATCCGAGACAGCAATCCGACGCGATTATCAAGGTCCCGAATAGACCTTATTTTGTTGTCCAATGACCTGGAGGGCGCCCTGCGATGGTCAATGGTCCTCCCTCGAAGTCCACATCCAGGCCTTGACCATAAAACATGTGGTATCATACTAACAACGAGAAAAAGGCCGGACCAAGGGCCAGGTTTCTACAAACTTAATACATCCTTACTTAAGGACTCATCCTTTCCGCAGATGGTTCGGCATGAATGAGACTTCTGGCGTAGACAAAAACATCTTTTCGACTCCTACATTGCGTGGTTCAATAACGGCCTAATCTTTTTGGCTAGAAAATGTAAAGAGTACTCCAAAGCCAAGGCGGCCTTACGGCAAAAATTGGAAATGACTACCCATAGTGAATTACTAACGTTGGAAAAGCAAGCAGAATCTACATACCCAATCTCAGCGCAAGACTCTCAGAATTTTATCTCTTCTTTCCAGAATCTTAAAAATAAACTCCTACAATACGCCTTACATCGATGGCAAGGAATAAGAATCAGAGGGAAAATGGCAAAGCTCACCCACGAAGCCTCAATGGATACACACTTCTTCTCTCTAGCGACCGCAAGGGCGCGGCGGACGGTTATCGAAGCTCTGTTCGATCCTGAGAATAACAACATCATAGCCACAGACACGTCACATTGCACTCTGATCACTAGGAATTTTTTCAAACAACTATATACCTCCCAAATCCCTCCCTCCAACGAGGAAGGAAGGACCCGGAAAATACAAGATTTCTTACTTCCAATGGACCGGCATATCTCTCCTCAGCAGCGGGACAACCTGGAGACAGCACTTACAAAGGAAAAACTATGGACCGCGCTTCTCCAAATGAAGGAAGATAAGACCCCTGGTATAGATGGCTTTCCCAAAGAATTTTGGGAATCCATGTGGTCGGATCTCAGTACTGACCTATGGGATTACTACCAAGCGGTATGGGAAGCCGGGGAAATGGGAGAAACGGTAAGAAAAGGGGTGTTATCCCTTCTATACAAAAAAGGAAATAAGATGAACATCAAGAACTATAGACCCATTACGCTGCTCACGGTAGTATATAAAATGTTTTCCAAAGCACTTGCCAACCGTATGACGACAGTATTGGAAGAGGTCATTCACCCAGCCCAAACGGGGTTCATGTCAAGCAGGAATATTCAAGAAAACATCCTATTAGTGAATGACGTGGTCCAACTAGCACAACGTAAGCAAGCCAATGCGGCTATTATTTTTATAAACTTTGAAAAAACCTACGACCACGTGGACTGTAAATTCCTAGACATGTGCCTAGAAAAAATGAACTTTGGGTCGGCATTTCGACGTTGGGTAAAGATCCTCCATAACAATGCCACCTCCTACGTCCAGGTTAACGGGTCGGCCGCGCCACCAATAGAGCTCCAACGGTCGGTAAGACAGGGAGATCCTATTGCCCCGTACATTTTTCTTGTGATCACTGTCAGCTAACCTGCGCCAAAATAAGGACCTTACACGGATCCGAATATCGAATATCCCCAATGAGGCAATACCTATTTGTTCCCTATTTGCAAATGACCTTACCATCATGCTAGAGGCGACAGCAGCAATTATGGAGGAAATTCACCACCTTATGAATAAATTTTGTCGCATTTCGGATATGATCGTAAATTGGGGACAGAAGACTACTGGGTGGTGGCTACATCATCAGGGGGAAGACCTCCAGAATACCCTCGAGTCACATGGCTACCCCCTGAGGACCCCCTTAGAATTTTAGGGGCACTCATTACTGCTAAAGGCAGGCCAGCATCTAACGACGAGTGGCTGACTGGACCGGCACAAGTCAAATTGGAAAAATGGAACAATAAGCATACGTCTATCTTTGGACGAGCTCTCGTTATCAATAATGTAGTCTTGGCCACACTCTGGTACAAGGTCATTTTATGGCCGATGAGTAACGGTGGGCTCAAAGTACTTAAACAACAGTTAGTGACCTTCTTATTGAGGGGAGATAGCAGCAACACCCATGCGATCAGCCGCGTAGCATGGGAGTCGGTGATCCAACCGAAGAACAGAGGCGGACTAGGAATTGTAGATCCGGCTACAGAATTCCAAACACTTTCTATCCTCTGGCTGCAACACATTATTTTCTCACCAACTTCTCCATGGGTACCCCTTGCCCTGGCACAAATCGCCGACCTGGCCCCAAAATCCCCGCCCGAAATTGACCCCTCCGCATGGTTGGAAGATAGATACTGGAGATTAACCAGGAAATACTGAAATGGGGACCCTACAGATAGATTCTGAATACGTCTTATATGTACATGGAGGAAGCTTCCCCCCCCCGATCAGCCGATACCAGAGAGATGGGAAGAAATATACCGGCAACCCCTTTTTGGGAATTGTTTAATAACAGACTCCGGGGGGAGGGTGCGGAATGCCTCGGACCCCCCATGGAAGGGATGGGCGAAACACGGTATACGGAGGGTGGGGGACGTTTGGGACACAGAGGGAAGGGAATGGAAGAGCAGTGAAAGAATAAGAGCAACACTACGGTATTGCCATTTTACTGAGAGGGTATTGGAGGAACTGACTGACAGCTTCCCCCTTCATTGGTACACCACCCTTAGAAAAGGACCCTGTCTGAAAGAAGGTGACTGGGTGGGACTGCCTGACCGAGAACGAGAGGTAGGCTATATACACCTCGCTGATTATTCACGCGTACTTATAGAAGTTTTCTCCATCTTGAAGGGCGAGGATCTCGGAAGTAAACAGCAACCCTTCATATGGAAGGATAAAAAAGAGGTGTACCGCATCAGGGTCACAGAGAACGGAGGGCGCCAGAAGGCGTTTCGCCCACGAGTTCCAATCGAGGACCTCCCCTTGGACCMTGAKGAATGGCGTTGGACCATAAACCCTCCATCGAAGACGAGARAAGCAAAAGAAATAACACTACAKAGTTTAAAATCCAAATCGGTGTACCGAATGCTCAGACCTAAGTGTAATCTGCGGGATCGGGTAGAGGATAGATGGTATCGCCATCTTAATATTGACMGCAGACTCCTGAAACCCATACGATGGTTCGCGCAGTATAGCAACAGACCAGCTAAGATMTCGGCCCTACAATGGCAAATCGAGCATAGATGCCTGCCGACAAATGACTGGTTAATAGACCATACGCGTCTGGAACAACAAGGGAAAGCACTGCCTTGGTGCAAATAATGTTCCTCAAGCTACGCGGAGGGGAAGCGGGCTGAGACCATTGAGCATATCTTCCTCCAATGTCCCGCGTCAGTATTATTGTGGAGAAGTTGGGACAAGATATGGCGCCATATAGTTCCTGGCGCAGCCTGGCCATGGGACTGGAGGGCTCTTTTGTTGGGCTATTACCCCCCAATCCAAGGGCAAATATTTGAGGAAAACATGTTCAACCTGGGACGAAGGAGTATCCTATGGACTATATGGTGGAAAAGATGTTATGAGATAGAAGGGGCGCAGGTGGAGGAGGGTGAAGTCCTGGACCAAATCCGGACACTGGTCCAGTATAAGATTGCGGCCCAATGGAAGACAGCAAAGGACAAACTCGACCAAGTCCACTCCTGGGGGGACATGAACAAAATTATTTCCACATTTAGCAAGAACTGGCTGGGGGGAGAAAGGGAGGGATGGGTGGCGGAGGTGAAATGGACTGGTAGATAGCCAGAAAGGGAATCACAGGAAGATCCCCGGGCAGGAATAACAAGAGACTACCAACTGATATTCCATGACTGGACTAAGATTGATCCAGGTTCCCCGCTACGGCCAGCTCAGGATTTTTCAGACCCCTTCCCGCCTCACCCGCTGTCTCTAGCTGAAATCCTCCCGGTTGCGTGAGTAGGGCATTTTTGCAGTCCCAAAGTGTTTACTTTGCGAGGGTGGTAGTTTTTTGAGCTGCCAGCGGTAATATCTTGAATGCAGCCTGCAGGACTTAATGGATACCATGAGCTGCCAGCGGTAATATCTTGAATGAAGCCTGCAGGACTTAATGGATACCACAAGGGAGGTAGGTGGTGGGCAGAGGCTGGGTGAAGGAGGGAGACTCCACCGGTGCCCMCCGGTGGCCATCCCCCCAATACCCGCCCACGCCAAGGGATAGGAAAAGAGGGGGAAGCTTTGGGATATGGGACGCTGGACCCGATTTCCAGCACAGTGGTGTCATGTTCAAATTTTACGATTTATCAGGATGTATTCATGGGACGCTGGACCCGGTTTCCAGCAGGTGATGCTCCCCACCAATAGATGGAGCGGCTACTAGCAGGCTGCTAGGGAAGGCTGCTCTTATCACCTTCCCWAGCARACCTGCACAARCCAWAAAAAAAAAAAAAAAAAAAAAAAAAAAAAACGTTAGGACCAAGTTAGGCAAGAAACGTCCTACCGTCTGCACCTGAATAGAATGCCCTGCCATTATAGCCGCATTTGTGCCAGGTTGCAGTCCAGATACAGTGATAATGACTTTAAGACGGTAGTTTAAACCACGACTACTTCCGAGCCACTTTTCTCCGGGGCTGGAAATGCACTGTGCGCCAAACAAACCGGCGCGGCCGTCCTTTTTTGGCTGGCGCCACCAGACATTTTGTACTAGACTGACTCAGGATGTTTGCTCAGTGAATCAAAGCCAGACCATCCCTTTTGTTTTTTGAAATCTCATGCGGGTGTGCTAGAGGGGGTGATACAAGCATCCTCCTCTGGCAGCACCTGTCACGGGTGGCTCCGGTCTATTGGTAAACGCAGACCATCCTAATATTGGCCTGGAAGTCAATAAAGTTGTTGGGAATAAGTGGGAAGGCTATTGTAGAGCCAGTATTCTTCTACAACAAATAAGCATCTTCTGGGATTGCTGCAGCCTCAACTCACCCCTCAAAATGGCGGAGGGAAGAGCAGACGCTAAAGAGGCCTAAACTGGTTACTGCCAGACGCAGCAGAGCAGAGCTGCGAGAGAGCCCCGAATGCCCTCTTATCAAGACTGCTAGAAGCATGCACCTCAGCACTCGAGCGCAACAGCCGACTTTGCGTCAAATTTGTCATTCCCAGAGAAAAGGCTGCGGAATTTTGGGACAGCAGAACTGAAGTAGTAGTGGCAGGAAAGGTTCAACACCAAACTACCAGTTCAAATCCTTCCCACCCCCTCCAACCCCTCCAACCCCTCCACCCCCTCCACCCCCTCCACCCCCTCCACCCCCTCCACCCCCCACCCTCTCTGAAAAGTGTGGGCATGCATGCATAAGGAGGCCCCAGCCTGCCTGCAGCCGCTATATTGCGTGAATGTTGGCAGGTGCAATGCATAGATGATTAGACTATCAGTTTAACAAAATAGGCCAAGGTGTGCCGGTCCCGGTCATTAGCCTATGTGGCTGCATGCCTGAGGTCCACCAAAGGAGGTGCCGGGTGGGTTCAAGTTGCACTCAGTTCATTCTGGGTTGTAATGGCGATACTTGATTCCTGAGTGGGTGGCTGGAACTCGGCCATGGCTGGCTGGTCAACGCGGAGGTGTGAGGCAGGTTTCAGGCCCAAGGGTACTGCCCACAATGGTTTTAGTCCACGCATATGGCTAGCGAAGGGATCTGTGGCGTGGGGCAAGCCACTCCACTGCTATAGTAGACTAAGTATTACTCGAGAGCGAGCCAGTAGCCACCTTGCATGAGCTGGCTCTCCTAGGGGTGGGGAGTCTGACATTGGCTCTGACTGACTTATCATGTAAGAGTCCGTTGTTGGGGCCAGCCACCTGTGGATATATCCAAAGGTTGTTGCCCTTTTATAAAAGGGAAACTAGGCGGGAGTCACAAAAATGAGTTATAATTGCAGTACGGGCGGAGATACAGTTTGCAGTTGCAGTTCGGGCAATGTATACAACCCAGCTTTCTGGCCAGGTAGGGTGCCCCAAGTGCAATTGCAAACAAAGGGAGAAAAAGGGAAGGCTAGGTTGCACTGGTGGTCTCCGCCCATCACAACAATGCCCTAAACCTATGATAGCAGTTGCAGCAAGCTTTCACATTATGAAGGGGGGGAAAAAAACACACGCAAAAAAAAAAAAAAAAAAAAAAAAAAACACTGTCTTTAATCCGAGGTTCTTTTTTGAACCTGGCGTTGTCCCTCTTCACTTTTTCTGTACTACAAAATACTTAGTCACTAGGCTAGCCATTTGCAGGGTCAGCTGATCCCTGGGGCCTCATCCCACTAGCAGTGTTGAGTTTCCTTCACGCCCCTGAATCTGGAAGTGTTTGTCGCACATCTCCAGTACTTGGCCCAGCTATCAATGCCGAGCCTGGAATACCCCTGCGTGCCAATTTTTGCCAAAGCGCCGGGGTACCATTCCAATTTTTCTTTGTCTGGCACTTCTAGCCATTGTGGTCCGGTACCCGGAAGCCCTAAAGGCGCGGCGCGTTAACGGGGAAGCGCCGCGGCCAATAGCTGGGCCAAGTACTGGCGGTTCAAGGAAACTCACTCAACACTGCTAATCGGATGAGGCCCCAGGGATCAGCTGACCCTTCAAATGGCTAACCTTGTTTTGCTTTGTTTTGTTTTCTATTTTTATTTTGGCAGCAAGAGCCTGATGATCCGTCCCATGACAGACTCTTACCATGGATCCCAGAGGTCAGCGGCCATGTTTTTTTTGTGGCTTTCCCAGGCCTCCTCTGGGCCACTCTCCTCAACCGCACATCTCCACAAACAGTTCCAGATTCGGGCGCTAAGGAAACTGGACACTGCTAGTGGGATGAGGCGCCAGAGATCAGCTGACCCTGCAAATCGCTAACCTTGTTTTGTTTTGTTTTTTTATTTGGCAGCAAGAGCCTGATGATCCGTTCCATGACAGAATCTTACCATCGATATTGGCATCTTACGGCAGACGTCGGCGGCCATAGTTTCTTTAGTGGCTTTCCCAGGCCTCATCTGGGCCACTCTCAGGCTGCCCCATTAGGCCTTCTTTTTACTGCGAGGATTCAAGGAGGCTGTCAGAGGCAGTGGTGGTTCAAACCTCCACTACCACTTATATTGCCATGATTGGCAGGTGGTTTGTCGTTTTTCTTTCCTTTATTGTTGTTTTTGTCTTTTTGGAGAATTTTCAAGAAATGGAAGTTCTGCCCACTTCTTTGGGAGGCCCATCAGACTGACATGCCTCAGGCTTTACTCCACTCCACAGGAGTTGGCCCGACGTTTCAGGACGTAGAACGTCCTGAAAAATCAGGCAAACCCTGGCAGACGGCAAGAGAAAACCTGCAGCTGTCATTTCATCAATTCAATGAGGTGTTACGGGCAGGGGAACCTCACAACCTACGCTGCTTTCTTTCCGGAGCAGAAAGACGGCCCAGGAAAGTCCAGAAAATGAGGTGACACTGTGCCAATGATTTTAGGAAAGTGGGGTTTGGTTGCAACTGGAATCTCCGTGCTTTGTCAGTTGATTACGGTCGAGAGGAAGTTGGTAGGCCTGGAAATAATCTATCGCAACAGAAAACAAAATTTCCCCCGTTGGTCTTTCCTGCGCGAGTGGGAGATATTCATTTTCTATTATTATTATTATTATTATTATTATTATTATTATTATTATTATTATTATTATTTTAAATAGTTAAACATCGATGTGTCGTGGATCGTGCTAATGGAGGTGATAGGAGCATCCCCCATTAGCAGACCCAGTTTTGGATGGCTCCATCTATTGGTGGGGAGCAGCACCTGCTGGAAAGCGGGTCCAGCATCCCTTCTTACACTTCATATAAAATTGAGACAATGACAGATGCCCTTGGGGAATTTTTTATTTTTTATTTTTTTTATTTTTTATTTTTTTATTATTTTTTTTAATCACAAGCAACCCGAGATAATGCTAGGGGTGCTGATAAGAGCAGACACCATTAGCAGTCTCAGGAGGGCTCCATCTATTGGTGGGGAGCTACACCTGCTGGAAAACGGGTCCAGCGTCCCTGAACATTGTAAGTCGAATGATTTAACCCTTGTAGAGGCATGGGCAATTAATGTATGGGCAGCATTGATTACCCTCCTGCGAGGGGATTGACTGCCCGTATCAACCCTAGGACCCTCACCCTATCCTGGTCTACCACCATGGCAATTCTTTGTCATGAGAGGGGGGATAGATCTGGATAAAGCCTGGTTGCACTATTACAATCACTTATCAAAGGTTGCCCACACCGATATGCCCCCCAAAATCCTAATTAGCAACAGAACCTACTCAAGTGGCGAAGGCACCGCTGCAAAACACTTCAAAGCGAAATACCCACGTGGCAGGACACAAATCAATCATATAAGCAGCCCTGGTGTACTTTCCTACGAGTTTCATCTGCAGATCCATGCAGTCAGTGGACCCTTTTGGCAGTATTTGTTAAATCCTCATGTCTGATAACCCCTCGTCCGTTTTGATCTCATCAGCACTGATTTCCTTGACCCGACTGTCCGGTATCGCCCGATCCCTTACCCGCCCACCCTTTCCCTGCTACCCCCCTGCTTTCTACCTTTTCCCCTCAGTCCCTCCAGGCACTCTAGGCCCTACATCACCCGCAGTCTTGTCCTCTAACCCCGTGATTTTCTGGTGTTCGGTCGTTGTCGCTCTGTACTTAGATCATCTCATTTGACTGGACGGGGTTTGACTCACCAGGGAGGAGGGGCTGGCAAGGGTCGGGACAGGGAGAGGGACAGTGCGGCGGTTCTGTGAAAACAAGGGGGGGGAGAGCGGGAGGGCTGTCAAGGAGTGTGGACAGAGGGCGGGGGTGGGTGATGGGGGGGGACCAGAATAAAGTTTTGTTCTTGGTAAGGGACCTTGAAGTGAGATCGAGGGAGTCTTTCCCATGTCGGTTCCTCCGCCACCCACCTGTTCCAGACTAAGTTTTCCTGGTCGTCCAGTGTGGCCAGCTTCCTGTTTTGATCTAGCCACATGGATTCAAATATATCTTTGCACTGTTGTCTCTCATTCTGGTCTTTCATGTCTGTGAGGTCCATTTTGAGCTGCTTCCAGGCTGCTTGGGTATGGTTGGTGATTGTTGCAATCACCACCTCCCGCGCTTGTAGGTAGCCAATGAAGCGTGGGAGCACCGCATCCTCCAGGCCAACACTAGCAGCGTAAGTCTCATGTATGGAAAAAGACTTGCTGCAAAGGCATCCCATTTTTTGGAGTGAGGAGTGTGTTCACCCAGTAGTATGAGAGGAAGGCTCCAGGGAAGATGCTGGGCCGTGAGGTGGTGCCACAGCGAGTCCCACCAGCTCCATAGTTGCGCCACCATTGGACAGGCCAGCAGACAGTGCTCTAGTGTTGCTCTCGCCGGTGTTGAGGACTTCCCGCAGTAGGAGCAGATCGGGGAGAGGATGCCACGCTGCTCCAGGTTTGTGCGGGAGACAATCCAGTCTGGGGTGGGGAGGCATCTGTGGAGGATCTGCCACTGAAGGGCTCGGTGGGCCGTTGGCATGATATTCGAATATCGGGACCACGATAGGTTACTAAGGTCCTGTTGGGTGAGCGGGGAGTCCCTTTCCCATCTGTTCTTAACCACTTCTGTTATCGGGGAAGTGACCCGTGTGGCTCTGTACCCCTCCTTGACTGTGTACTCCCATATGGTGGTCTGTTGCCCGTGTACAAGACCTCTATCCCGGTGGTGGTAAGAGAACCACCGGGATTGAGCCTTTGCCTGGCAGGCCGCTCCATCTATTGGTGGGGAGCATCACCTGCTGGAAACCGGGTCCAGCGTCCCATAAATACATCTTTACAAAATTTATAAATCATTGAACGTGACGCCGGTGTGCTGGAAACCGGGTCCAGCGTCCCATATCCAACCTTTTCCTCCTTACCTAACCTGTGGCACGGTCGGGTATTGGGGGAAGAGTCACCGAGGGGCACCAGTGGAGTCTCCCTCCCTCCCCTAGCCCCTGCCATCCACCTACTATCCTCATGGCTTTTATTTTGATCGTGTACAGAGAGTGTACCTTTTTAAGAAAGGCCCAAATTGTGCAAAAGTCACTCTCCATCTTTGGTGGGGAGCCTCACCTTCTAGAAACCAGGTCCAACGCCCCACTAATACATCTTTAAGTACATCTTGGAGTACAACCGTTCATATGTGTCGTCATTGGAAAGCATAAGATCCTGCCAGTATTGATTGTCCTTAAGAAGACTCAAGGGATTAAGTGCACGCGTTCTGTGAACAGTGGCCCGAGAGAGCCCAAAGAACCAACAGAAAAGCAATGCTAACTGGGGCCCGGGGGGCAACGGGCCCTTTTTTTTTTTTTTTTTTTTTTTATCAAAACGGTCCCAGTGCCCAAGTCTTATATTTCCACACGAAACAAAGGTGACAGAGGTCCTCACAGTCTACCCGGATAATAGAATCAGGTGAATGTACCCAGTTTCGCTTACAGGGTGGGACCACACCCTGGGAGGCATACCTGCCCCAGACTCCTTCCAAACTTCACTCTTAGGGTCCTAGCTGCTCAG
>BFEA01000508.1:611186-626049 GCA_003427395.1 Chara braunii | reverse complement strand
GAGGTAAGACGTGAGTGACATACAACAAATTAAAAGCAAAAGATCCGAACCGAAACCACCGACTAGCAAACTTCTCACGCATCAGTTGAAAAAAAACAAAGTCCCTGTGATCAGTCCTCGAACCTAAACGAGGCTGGTCTCATAACCCCCTATGCTAGGGTTACAGGGAACCACCATACCCCATTACCAACCAGCCTGGTATAGACGGCAAGGAGTGCCTTCCTCCCTCGACAACTCCCATTAGCCGCACGCCCCTAGGTGACACGGATAAAACCCTAGCAACGGTTGCGTCGAACGTGGTGATTCTGCCTTCCTCCCTCGACAGAGCTCCCCAAGCCTCATGCCCCCCTAGGTTACAGAGCAACGCTCCAGCACCGGCCTGCGTCGTCCCAACCATGTCCTTTTAACCTATTGACGAACACTAAGGCCCTTCCCTTGTTACACCCCTCTACGAACTTCCCACCCGTCTGTGCAAATAATCTGCTTCCCTTAATCATATGTTTTTTGGCTAAAAAATACCTAGTTGACAATTTGCAGAAAAGTCAAGGAGACTATAACAACCTTACTCAGGCTCGCCAACGCAATCATACTCTCCGCCTGAGTCTGCCCAGCCTCACACCCCCACCGCTAGGTTACAGGGCAACACAACTCTTTTTTTTTTTTTTTTTTTTTTGGAAATCGTTGGAAATACCAGGGCCATTACATTGCAACACAACTCACCCTAGCTCCGACCAATATCCTCCAAGCAGCAACCCTTGATTACTCCGTGAGATGCCCGCCCCTAAGCATCCCCAAATCTCTCTACCAGGCCTCATGCTCCTGCTTGGCAAGGTACAGGGCAACACCCCAGCACCGACCAGCGTCGTTCAGCAATCAATGCTGAAAGGCGTGTGAATTTAAGGTTTCCAACACATGTTCAGACAGTACAGGCATTGGCAGCAGCTGACGGCTGGAAGACTGGGTTAATCCAATGGATAAAGCGCCTTCTTTTCAATCCCCAAACACCGTGGAGTATTCTAGCTTGTGAGCAGATTAGATGTCTTGCCCCTCCCACCCCAGATGAGGTTGACCCCCTAATGTGGTTGGAGAATCGTGCTTGGCCGCTCCCAAGGGCGTCCCCATCAGAGTCCCCAAACCTAGAACTATCCGATCGCCAAGCAGCCAGAGGTGACTTATACCGGGGTCCCTTCTGGATTGACCTGCTTAAAACTTGGAGAAAACTTCCCATCCCAGACAAAGTAATACCGGAAAGATGGGAAGAAGTTTGTCAACAACCTTTATTCAACAATATTCTAATCAGAGATTCTCATGGTTGCACCATAAACTGCACCGACTCTCCTTGAAAAGGTTGGATTAAAAAAGGAGTCACGCGCATTAGGGATATTTGGAATAAGGAGACCCAAAATTGGATTGACCTCCCGAACCTCAATTTTTATTTATTTTTATTTATTTTTTTTTATTTTTTTTTTCTTGAAAGTGACGCCATTGTATTAGAAACCGGGTCCAGTGTCCCATATCCATCCAATCTACTCTTCCATACCTATCCTGCAGCAGGGTCGGGTATTGGGGGGAGAAACACTGGGGGGCACCAGTGGCGCCATGAGGATAAGTAGGTGGATGGCAGCGGCTAGGGGAGGGAGGAACCTGAATGACATATTAAGATACTGCCACCACCAAAAGGAAGCATTGGAATAGATAATAGATATATCCCTTTGGATTGGGTTAGGATCCTGAGAAAATGACCTACCCTTACTCCAAACGATTGGGTCTCCATACATGATCAGCCAGGAATGGTAGGAATGATTAGTGAAGTGCGCTCCACTGGTGATGTGTTAATGACAGTTTATGATTTAGGAAAAGATGGATTCCTCAAATCTACTCCACATCATAGCACGAGATTAATCCAAAAGGACAGATTATTCAGGATTAAAATTTTAATGATCAAGGATAGGTGGCTGGCTTTCAAACCAGACACACCCATATCCCATCTCCCACTAGATCCAGTTAGTTGGTCTTGGTCGTCTACGGTATACCCAGGACATGTCCACACTCGGGTTCTTCACACGCTGTCGGTAAAATCCACATACAGGATGCTGCGTCCGAGGATAAATATAAAGGACAAAATTGAAGAGCGATGGATGAGACACATGAATGTAAGCAAAGAGGAATTGCAGTCAGTTAAATTGTTTCATTCAATAAAGTTTAAACCGACAAAAGTGACATCCCTACAATGACAGATCACTCACCGATGCTTACCAACGAATGACTGGATCATTCATAGAACGACACTTGAACAACAAGGAATAACCCTTCCCTGGTGTAAATTCTGCAGATCTGCCTTCCCGTCCAAATTGATCCCGGAAACCATAGAACATATATTTCTACAATGCCCAAGGTCGGTTTGGCTATGGCGTTGGTGGGACAGGATTTGGAATCAGATTGAAACCTCCCTACCATGGCCATGGAGTTGGAAGACTCTCCTCCTGAAAACCTGGACTCCATCATGCGAAGATAGCTTCACAACTAACTTATTCATTATCGGAAGAAGGGATGTCATATGGGCCATATGGTCTCGCAGGTGCACATTTGAAATGGAAGATGTCCGGCTTGATGGGCCCGAGTTCACGGATACCATCAAGCAACAAATCCAACTAGAGATTAACTCTAGATGGGATTCAGTTAAAGAAAAACTTAAATTCTGAACAACAGAAAAAAATATCAAACAACATATAAGAACATTCTATCAAGGTGATGGACATCGTCAGGCAAACCGCAAGGGAAGGAGAAGGATGATGCCCAAAAGATAAGCGTGCGCCCACACTAATTCAAAGTAGTTCAATTTTTTTATTTTTATTTTTTATTTTATTTTTTTCGTGCTCACAAGACCCACCCCCACCTATGTCATCTTTCTGCTTCTTGAGCGTAACCTCTGCTTCCTCATCTACGGCGGAACTTGTTTGGCCCTATCTCGAGTATACCGGACAGTGGTTAAAGGCATTAGCGCTAGGTAAGGAGAAACCTCTCCTAACCCTAGTTGAAGCACTATCGAGTGAGCTTTGTCGCATGGGTACTTCGGTCGTCAAACATGATCGTTCTTTGTTTTTTTTTCCTATGAGGGTCAGCCCAGGTTGGTCAGACAACGAATATACCTTAGAACCTTCCCTAGGCAGTGTCTACTGGTTCTACCCTGACCAAGTTCTTACATGAGACAACCCTTCTGACCCAATCCGGGCGCGATGAGGGCATGAAACTGAGATGATGGATCCTTACACATACAATGCTATAGAATACAATTTGTTTTTTTCGGATTAAAAACTCACAATGGCTGTCGAACTTTGCGGCGTCTTTCCCGGGTCAGAAAAGTGCACGAGTGTAAGCAGGATTTTTGTTCTGAGCAAGAGCTCGGCAGGGTGTCTTGCAGAGTTTGAAATCGTGGTTGGACGGACGCAATCATGTTGCCCTTTCTGTTATTTCCAACTATCCAAGTAGAACATAGTCAAACCCTCTCTCCATCATATTCTCGGTACGTTTATAGTCTAAGCACAATGTTCAGGGCCAGTAAGGTATCACCGTAGGCCACAGGATGACTGTGAGTTCGTTTAAGGAAAACAAAATTGAAAGAAGGGTAAAGGCGTCCACAATCACGAATCTAGAGTGTACAGAAGTGGGACACCGCCAATTATCAGGGTATTGATAGGGACGACGGATTTGCGTCATAGACTTGCTTATGTCTCACTCATAGACACGTGATCTTTCGGCGTTATACGGGAATAATGCATCGAGACCAAAGTCAATGGGAGAGCACATGACACACCTGTCGATACGAAATTGAAACGCATAAGAAAACATCGTCCTGTGATTTGAGTGGGACAAAATCACAAACTCCTATCGATGGCTATTAATCGAAATAGGCGAGATACTTATAATTATTAAAAATGAACTCCTAAAACGTGGAAAACGAAAAAAAGGTAAATCATTCACATAAGACATGTAACAAAACATTCAATCGCATATAAGTTGCGTAGCACCTACAAATATCAGTCCAATCGAATCAAAATAATGCAGTCATCCAAGTAAAAAGTTGAATATATCGAAAAAAACAGAAGAAGCCACTGGAATATACATGAAAAAACAATTATTCTTTGCATGCATTATTGTCGTTTAGTTTTTATTCATGAAAGCGGAAGAGTGAAGCGAAAGCGTCCTACGCACGCAAACATTTACATGATGGAGAAGTTCACATGCGGAACTGAAGAAAGCTTCTACACATTCTCATTCATAAACATAAAGAAAAACCAATGATTATATACAAAAGAAACGAACAATAACTTTATGTATCCATTTAGAAAAAATGATCTCATCAAATCCACAAATGTTTGATTCATAAGGGTAGCAACACGCAAAAACCTATCATATTAGCAACACAGACCCCCCCCTCACATAAGATGATTAAAAAAAAAAAAGATTCGAAAACTCGCGCTTTCACGATGCAATCTCCACTCAAAATAACATACATGCGCAACCAAGGGAAACAAATCAATCTGCTCTCACAAACGTGGCATCGCCACAACATCCACCACTACATTACCATTCCTAAGCGTCAATAGTCTGTCGCTGCGCACCCTGCGACCGATCCTGATGATTATCACTCCATTGATCCGGTTCCTGCGCAAATCTGATCAAGTTTTGCACAACATGCAATAAATTGACATGATCCCATAGAGTTGCTGCCACCCCATTGAGATCTTGCTAATCACTACTGACTACCCACCACTTCAAGTTAAACCACTGCTACCCCCGCCAACCTAAGCTAAGGGGGACCAGTAAGCTGAAAACATACCTCGACAACTATACTACTGGTAGTACAGTTTGACGCCTACCGGTGAAGGAAACTGTGGGGCCTACTGCAACTGGAACATGTTGTGGCAGGCGTCGGGATGACTGTTCACAGTTGGTTATGTTCGTGCAAAATGTTTTCGTTAGTTTGTAATTTTTATTTTATTTGCTGTTTTTTTTTCTCTTTTTTTACTTTTTCGTGGTCATAATTTTTTGTTCATATTCATTTTTGGATCGAGGTCCCGCACCATAGTCTGCGTGGAAACCATTGTGAAAGGGCCTCGCTTGAGTGCTCTCGACCTGTGGGATCCATTTTCCGGTGTATCTCTCTATGATGTGGCAGAATATTCACTCTCATTTTGCACGAAAGGGAGAGTCACGGCTCAACAAGCATCTTCTTACATGCGAAATGGTCCGTACACGAAAGGGAGAGCCACAACTTGACGGGCATCTTCTTCATAGCAGCGCATGTGTACGGTCCAGGTACTTGGCAGCGTGTGGGCATTTTTGTTTTTGTTTTTTGTTTTTTCCGTTGGCAATGGGGTGGAAATTGGAAGTAGTGGGAGTAGTGTTGCTGACCCGACGGCGCATTCCCGCCCTCGAAACAATATCCACCAAAGTGAATACTCCCATCCAACACGGATAAATACATTTGCAGTAATACTTTCATCCATTCCACTGAAATATATATATTATATATATATATATATATATACATTTACTGACCTCTACCACTGTGAAAGTCGCAAAGTCAGCCCGGCAGCTTCGCACCTACCGTTTTCGACCCCCCCCCCACTGTCACCGGAGCATCTGCCCCCAAGGTTTCATCTTAAGGGGAGAGCACCACCACCAGGAACCGCCGAAAAACAAACGGTCGCCGCCCTACCAGTTTCTACGCCCATAACTCCTCGAGAAGTCGACTTTAGGTTGGTGGGGGTAGCGGCGGTTTAACCCAAGCTAGAGGATAGCGTGAGAGAGCGTGGGAAGCGCACTTGCAAGATTTATATTTGCGGAGATGATAAAGCAAGGATGTATGCAAGGGAAAGGAGGCAAAAGAGTCGGGGAGTCTATGGCGATGCCGAAGGAGGGACCCATGATTGGTTGAACCAAAGTGTGATGAATTTGATCATTCCCCATGCCAAAGATAAAGCTTGATGCTGAAGGGTTGGATCTAGGATCCCCAACCCTCTTCTCGTCTTTGGTTGGATTAGGGAGAGTCAGACTACTCTTAGAATAACCTTGTCCTCCTCATGGTTGCCTCTCCATAAGAATGTTGAGACTTGTCTTCTAAAGTTTTCGTATGCCCTTTCCTAATAGACCAAAGCGCTGATTTGTACCAAATTGAGTCAAGGACCGCATTGTTAATGATGAGCGTTCGCCCAAAAATTGAGGTATGTTGATTTTTTCATTGGTTCATATTTTCCACGGATGGTTTGGAGATCCAGTCATCATTAGTAATTGACTTACCCTTATCCGTAAGGGAAACTCCGAAAATTGACACTAAGGCTTTGAGGGGAATCCAACTAATTATAGGGTGTTCCGGAGGGCGTTCCCCCCCATTAGATAGAATCTACCACCCCTATGTTTTACTTCCCCAATTAACAATCATCTCAAATAATTCAGAAAATTTTCCCTCATGACCTGAATCTCCACCATGCTTGATTCTGATGCCTCCATCATGATAGTGAGATCATATGCAAACACTAAGCTAATAGGCATTGCATTCTCATGTATCCCTGAGATCTGCAGTCGTTTAATGTTGCGGTTAGCATGGCTGTGCCGGCAACCGGCCGGTTGGACCGGCCCGGATCCAACCGGGCCGGTTGGACCCCCGGTGGTCCAACCGGAATTCCGGTTGGGTCCAAAAGTGGGTCATTTTTTTTATTTTTTATTTTTTTGAAAACATGGTTGGACTGCGCTCACCGAGATCTCCCCGAATCCGCAAAGAAAACTTTGAACAGAGAAGTTTCGTTTGGGGGGGGGTATTTCAGGGGTTGAGGGTCGGGCGTTGGGGGGTTTATGGTGAGGGTGTTACTGGTGGAGTTTCAGCACGGGCTTCAGCAGACATTGACAACAACGTACCTGGCTTTCTGCAAACGTTGACGTTCTGCCCAAGAACTTTGAAGAGGGGGGTGGGGGTGTTAATGGCAGGGTAGGGACGGTACTTCCCACCCAAAAACATTGAAAAGGGGGGTAGGGGTTGTAGTGTTAGGGGGTGCTTCGTCCAAGTTGCCCTCGATAGTGGTAGGGTGATGGTCCTGAGTGCTGGTCACACTGGGGTGTTAGTGGCAGGGTAGGGACGGTGCTTCCCACCCAAAAACTTCGAAAAGAAGGGTGGGGGTTATAGTGTTAGGGGGTTGTCACTGCTGTCTGGTGACTGCCCTCGATACTGGTAGGGCGATGGTCCTGACACTGAGGTAGGATAGTAGGGATAGGGGGTGCGCTGGGAGCATTAACGTGGGGAAGGGTAGGGAAGGTGGCCTATCCTGTCAGGACAACCACCGCTGCCAGCAATCACTGTGGGTTTAGTCCTTGGCCTCAACAACACAATGGGCTTTAAAAAAAAAAAAAAAAAAAAAAAAAAAAAAAAAAAAAAAAAAAGATGCGCTACAGCCAACCGGGGGGGAACCGGCCCGGTCGACCGGCCGGTAGGACCGGTCCGGTTCCGGTTGGGGGAGGACCCCCCGGTCCTACCGGGTTTTTAGCACTGGCGGTTAGCCCATATATTAGCCCCTAAGGCCTCCACGATGATTAGAAAGAGAAAAGGGGCTAAAGGAGCCCCTTGTCTGATTGTCCTTTGTAGTATAATTTCAGGCGGAAGAAGACCATTTACTTGGACCCTTGTTATGACATTAGAATGTAGGATCCCAACCCACTTCCTCATGTTGGGACCGAAGTTCATCTTTTGTAGACATGCATTTAGGAAACGCCAGTCTACATGATCATAAGCCTTTTCAAAATCTGTGAATACAAAGGCTGCATTTTGGTTAGATTGTCTAGTATAAAATTTAACCATTTAATTGATTAATAGAAAATTATATTGGATGTGTCTTCCATTAATAAATCCTGTTTGCGAGGGATGAATAATGTCAGACATAATAGGAATCATATGTTTGCCTAAAGCCTTAGCCAACAACTTATAAATCATTGTAAGCAAGGTAACTGGTCTGTAGTTTCAAATTTCCAACATGATTGATTCCCATCTGAATTGAAGTGCGAGGCCAGCGAACTCATTTCAATTGAGTTTGTGTTTTCCCAAGATAGAAAAGGTCGAATGCTCTTTTCTTTTCTGATTTTGCCTTTTGTTGCTTGTTCTCTCTCTATTTGTGTGCCATGCTTGTTTCTCTTAATTTCCGCAGTTATGTCAGTGGGCCGATAGTCCACCCAGGGGTGACAGGAGCATCCCCTGGATGGAGACTCGGTTCTTGTAGACTACCCCTTTCGATCAGTGAGTTGTAGCAATTGCTGGAAACCAGGTCCACTTTCCAATCATAGGGTACAAAAAAAAGGCCCCGGGTACAAAATGAGTAGTCCAGGGCCAACTTGAAGTGCATGCCCCCCTAAAGATACCTGGGCAACCACCCTAATGCGCTACTTTATAGCTACTGTGAGAATAGCATCTATTTATGCACATCTTTTACTTCGACAGACCATCATTGCCTTGCTACTTCATCCCAGGCGATGAACGGCTGATAACACAGCTACCTTTGCAACACTACTACTGGCTGATATTTCCAATATGAATATTGAGGCCAGGGTCCTCACAGTCTACCCGGGAGTCACCAAACAGATCACATGATGGGTGACCATCTCGCACGGTTCGGAGAGGAGAGTAGTACACCGTCAATACCAAAGCTTGTATTGGCCCGAGTTGGCTGCTGGACTGACAACTCGACCAGCGCTGCTGTTGAGCTCAATGCAATCCGAATGACAAGATTTTCCAACCAAAATTCTTCTGCAAGTTCCCCGTAGATGTGCTGGTGCCCCACCTGAGTGGGTCGCACTGGATCCGGCAGTGTTGCGAACCGGCCATGCTGATCGTCTCTGTATCGTCGCACCACTACTGCCAAGCCTCTTTTTCCCAATGCTAGAATTCAGAACCATCGCAAGCAAGGGCCTACAGGACACTGCTGCACTTTCTGATCTGGTAACTACCACCAGGGGCTGCTCATATCAACCCTGGTGCTAGGGACAGCCTGCCCGATGCCTAAACCACCAGTACCTTCCCCCGCTTGAAAAACAAATATGTGGTGGCATGTGGCTGCATCTTTCGGGGGTTCGGGGGTTTGGGTACCGGACCGAGTTGGCCTTGCAGAGGTTGCGGGGGCCCAAGGGTTGGAGGTGGTTGACAACTACAAGCCAGGGTAGTGTTTGCCAAAGAGAGTGCTTTGAGTGAGGGATGTGCTTCTGCTGCTTGAACGACGTGCGATCATTGCTGCTACTGGCGGCACGTGTGTCAAAAAAAAAAAAAAAAAAAAAGAAGTGGTCCACAGTGAGGAGGGAAAGGAAGGTACAGGGATGGCGGCAGGAGGTTTGGAAGAAGAAGACCGCGATGTATATTTGCTTTCTTTCCTTCTGCCAGGGGTTTAGCCTCTAACAGCATGTTTTCGAACTTTTCCCCTGTGCTAACGACACTCTCGACTTGATGGAATCTGGGGCAAGGTCCCACTTGCGCAAATTAGGAGATTTCGGCCGTTGATCTTTGCTATCTACGGTCAGTATCTCTTAATTCGTGCAAGTGGGACTTAGCCCCTGGTCAGAATTCTGTGCAGATACCTTCAGGAACGCACACCGTGGTTATGTGAGCATGCCGGTAGCAATTAGGCGCGCACTCGTCTGACTTAAAGTTTCTGGAAGCAGGGGACGTTCCTTGTTCTTCAATGAAGTCATCCACTGGCTCAAGAACAGATTCGAACGAAGGTCGGACTCACGCGTGTAAGCTGCTGACACCCCTCCACGGTGACCACGGACTGGCTTTTGATTGATAGTATCTGGCGCGTCTGACTTTGGCAGCGGTGGCTTTGCAATTCGAGCCGCTTTCCACTGCCGACACCAAGCTGAAAAAGTGCTTCCTTGAAGGTCCCTGCTCATCCCTCGAGGCGGGAGGCGGGAGGCGGGAGGCAGGCAGTTCCGCGGGGCCCAAAAGGGCGGGTTTCTACTCCGCCAGAAGTGAATTCGGCCTCTCTTTTTTTTTCCTTCTTCTTTTCCCTTGACCTCAGGCTGATCGACCTCGTACTACCACCGTCTTCTTTCCCCGAGCACGACGCACCGGGTCCCTTATTCTGAATGTATACAAGGCATCTTTCCCGTTGAATGCAGTCACAATGAGTGAGGGTGCGTTGTGCTCGGGGGTAAGGTGCCACTTGCGCAAATTAGGAGATTTCGGCCGTTGATCTTTGCTATCTACGGTCAGTATCTCTTAATTCGTGCAAGTGGGACCTAGCCCCGGGGGAAGACTGCTGTAGGGGAAGACTGCTGTAGATGGTAACAATCAGGGGCTAGGTCCCACTTGCACGAATTAAGAGATACTGACCGTAGATAGCAAAGATCAACGGCCGAAATCTCCTAATTTGCGCAAGTGGGACCTAGCCCCAGGTCAGGAGCTAAGGACTCCTGGATGCATGAAGTGCCCCTACCGTAGGTTCCTGTAGGCGAACCTATAGGCGAGTATTTTTTTTATTTTTTTTTCCAGATGGAATTTTATTTTACGCACCTGGGTGCGGTAATGGACAGGTCTGTAATGAGCTCGAACCGCAGACCGGTCTGCTGGCATCTGAGTCAAATTAACGCCAGCCGTGTAGATGTGTGGGTTGATGCCACTGATGGCTGACAATGTGAGATGTTTCAGGTGGGTGCTGCTCGAGGGTGCCGCTGCACCCGTTGGGTGCCACTGTACCCGCAAAACAGAAACCCGAATAAACAAACTCTTCTTTTTTTGAAAAACAAAAATACAAACAGAACAAGAAAAGACAGTCTGTCCACCGGCTCTACTGGAGCGCACCTAGATGTAAAGATGCATAGGTGCATGCTCTGGATTTGCCTCTGCGGACGCCCGAGTTCATTCTGCTATTACTTCGTGCTTTCCGAATCTGAAACACTTTCTGGGTTCCAGACCTCACGGTGGTGAGTCGTGCGTGCCTCTGACCTGCTCCCAACCGCCGAGAAAGGCGAGACACCGTTCCTTCATTTCATTACATGCCTCACGGTGGTGAGCCGTGCGTGCCTAAAACCAGTGATAGTAAGGTTGAGCGCTCGAATCCGACTGGCCCCCCGGGTAGCTGCGCTTAGCTTTCTTTTTTTTTTTTTTTTCTGTTTTTGTTGGGACTCTTTCGTTTCTGTTTCTGGGTGGGCGGCCCTTCTCAGACTCCTGACCTCTGTGGACACAAAACAACAAAAAATAACACAAAAACATAACACAAAAAAATAACTCGGTAACATAAGGAGATAACCCCCCTTCATACAGACAATAGTGAAAGCCCTACCCTCTTTAGGAGGGTCCTCATCGTCACTGAGTACGTGTTGTTTGAACGGTCGGCCTCCACGAAACCCACCCACCTTTGTCATCCCGTTCTGTATCATCATTTTTTCGGGAAAAAGCGGAGAATTCCATTATACAACATATAAACACAATGAGGCCAGGAATTCCTCACAAACAACCCCGGGGCTAGGTCCCACTTACACGAATTAAGCGATGTTGAAGGATAGCAAAGATCGACGGCCAGAATCTCTTAATCCGTGCAAGTGGGACCTTGCCCCCGGGAAGGAATTGAGTCACCAGGCCCGAGCCCCGCTTAGGTTCATGAAACTTGGTTGGCCTTATGGCATTTCCATTTACAGGCCGTTCTGTATCATCATTGGAGTCCTACCCGGGCCAAATTTCCTTTTTGTCCACCCCCCCCCGCCCCTTTCTTTGTTTCTGATTGGTAAGTAGAAGGATCCAGGGCACCAACGGGCTTAGTAGTGCAGTTGGTACACCCATAAACAGTTGAAAAGCAGACCTACAGATGGAACCAAATGAACGAAGAAGAACGAAGCCTGAATTACGTAATGGGACTTGGCCCCAGGATGATATCTCGAGGCTGTCGCCCTTTGTTCAAAACACATAAAAAGAGAAAGAAAGGAGGCATCAACGGCCAGAACTGGGGGGCATTCTGTCTGGGTAATTGATTTTTTTTTTTTTTTTTTTTTTTGTGTGTCTGGGTAATTGTTGGGACTCTGTACCAGTAATATTTACCGTTGAGCGTATGCGTTGGTGTTGTATGGGTATATTATATATATCGTCACAAATATATATATATTTTTTGGGAAGTAAAATATAGGTATAGGGCCTCGCTCCACTACTGTTACTGTCCGTATGCACAAAAGACAAAAAATATGGCGGCGAATATTTCCATGTTCTAGGAGAAGATTCATTCTCATTTCACCTCATTTGATGAGTAGTGGTGCGAGGCCCGTCTTACGGTATTACGAGGCCCACTTGGCCCATCAGTCCTCGCGGACTGATTTCTTTTTCTTTCTTTTCTTTCCGCTTGGTTTCACTTCCCCGCCAGCAGCCGTTCCGCCAAATTTCGAGTTTTGTCGAGACCCCGCCGGCCGTCCAGTCGTTGGCCGCCGGCTGCCCGCCCGCCCGCCGTCGGCCCCGCTGGAGGGCCTCGCCACACCACTCTCGAAATGCGAAAAAGACAAAAAAATGGCAGGCGCATCTGGCCATGTTCTAGCGCGAAGTTCATTCTCAATTTGCCCATTTCGAGACTGGTGTGGCGACCCCCCGAGGCGGCAACTACGCCGTTACCTGACTCTCATCCAAGTCACGGCATTACCGGTGGTCGAGCGGAGTGCGCGGAAGTCGGATTCGGATTTCTCGTCTCGTTTGTGACGATCCAAACTCGAAACTCGAAACTCGAAAATCGAAAATCGAAACTCGAAAAGGCCCGCTTTTTCCTGTAATTGCCGAATCGGTGAGTGTTTTTTTTCTCTCTTGGCCTGCCTCGCCCCGCCCCGTCCCGCCTTACCTCGTTTCGCTCGCCTCGCCTCTCCGGCGTGTGAGGCGCGCGCTCCCAGAACTTTCCCTACTTTCCGGCGCCGCTCCTCGATTTGCCGGTGTCCGTTCTGCGATCGGGTTGGTTGGTTGGTTGGTTGGTTGATCGGTTCGTCCGTTCGTTCGTTCGTTGGCTTTTTCCATTTCCAGTTGAGAGTCCCCCCTTCGTCTCCGTATGCTTCGGCGGGTGCTTCCGAGTTGTCTGTGTGTACCTCCCTGTTTCTCTCTCTCTCTCTCCCCATGAATGCTATGCTGTCAAGCTATGGCCCTCCGCTGGCGCTCTCCATGAAGGTAAGCACTGCTGTGCTACAGTGGTTTCCTCTCCTTGTAAATGAGGATGATGTAAATCCCCTTTTGACTGTTGTCTCTCTGTTTCGTCTGCTTTCTTGTTTCTCTCTCTCCATTCGACGAAGTGAAGTGAAGTTCTCCTTTCCTTTTTTTGCCACACAATCAGAATCCTATGCCGATCTCTTTCCTAATCAATTCCACCGTCTTCTTCCGAGTAGAACGGTAACGAACGGTCATTGTAACCGTATGTGGCTCACCTGGCTGTTCAGATGCAGCGAAAATGACCGGACTTTCTATTCGGCGGAAAAAGGTATTGCCTAGACTGGGTTTCATGTATAACTATCTATCTATCTCGTTTCCTTCCATGATGGTCTGATTTTCTCACCCTGTAATTCTTTTTTTTTTTTTTTTCCTTTGCGGTCTTCATTGTTTGGCGGATGACAAATCAGTTGTCGTCGATCCCCATTCTCTCTCTCTCTCTCTCTCTCTCTCTCTCTCTCTCTCTCTCTCTCTCTCTCTCTCTCTCTCTCTCTCTCTCNCTCTTTCGCTTTCTCTCTCTCTCTCACGACTTTTTCTTTCTCCCTCTCTCACGACTCTCTCTTTCTCTCTCTCTCTCTCTCTCTCTCTCTCTATCTATCTATCTATCTCTCTCACAACTCTTTCGCTTTCTCTCTCTCTCTCACGACTTTTTCTCTTTCTCCCTCTCTCACGACTCTCTCTCTCTCTCTCTCTCTCTCTCTCACCCGTTTCCGTTTTTGGTTCTTTCAAAAACTGGGGTTAGACCTTAGTCGATCCTCTCTTGCATACTTTGAGGAAAGATGTGTTACCAACTTACCGTAGTGGAATCGACAGCGAGCGAGGGGTTCCGCTCGCTCTCTCCCTCTCTTCCTCTTCAGGTATGCTCTACCTGGCATGTGGTAGGTGTTGTCGAGAAGCTAGATTCGGATTGGCTGCCTCACATTCCCCGAAGGTAATATTTTGTTTTTGATGCAAAGGTGGAAACTTGCTGCGAGAGCTGCAGCAAACTCGCTGCCCAGCGAGTGATTGATATTTTCCCCTATGGATAAAAAATAAATAAATCCTAATCACGTCATGAAAGCCTTGCAATACAGACGAAGGGGTGCGGATGACTTACGAAGTTTGCGGGCATGGAGTTTGGGAATCATGGGTAACAAACCTACAAAAAGGGGGAGGATTTCTCCCAGTAGATTTTTTTTTTTTTTTTTTTTTGTCTCATCTACCTTGCATGGACTGTTCTCTGTTCATCGAATGGCTACGAGTTTACTCTGTTCGGCTTCTCTTTTTTTTTTTCTTTTTCCCCTCTCAATCCAGGTACTCGTTTTCTTCATCCGTTCTCATGACTGTTTGCATGCAACCTTAGTGGATTCTCTCTCTTTTTCTCACTTTCTCACTTTCTCTTTTTCTCTTTTTCTCTTTTTCTCTTTTTCTCTTTTTCTCTTTTTCTCTCTGTCTCTGCCTGCCTGTCTGTCAGTTTGTCTGTCTCTCCATGTGGTAATGAATCGCCGATTGGACACGAGGCGAACATCAACGAGTAAGGAAGGGTACTGACGTAATTTTCCCTCTTTGGCATCGTGCGACAGGCAGATCGGAGGATTCTCTTGCTTCGATCTGAATCGGTGATCAGGAGCAGCTCTCGCTAATTGCGGAGACACGCGCACACTGCAGCAGGGCCCGGTTATA
>BFEA01000508.1:575475-601147 GCA_003427395.1 Chara braunii | reverse complement strand
TGTACCGGACCGAGAAGATGGATAGGTTCAGGATGAGCGTGCATACGACGTACTCTGCCCCGCTTCCAACGCTGAATACGACGTACTCTGTACCGAACCGAGAATACGGATAGGTTCAGGATGAGCGTGCATACGACGGACTCTGTACCCCGCTTCCAACGCTGAATACGACGTACTCTGTACCCCGCTTCCAACGCTGAATACGACGTACTCTGTACCCCGCTTCCAACGCTGAATACGACGTACTCTGTACCGGACCGAGAAGACGGATAGGTGCAGGATGAGCGTGCGTTGTGTTCCGGGCCTCCCTGGCATGGTGAAATCGCATGGGTCGGCTGCCCCCGAATACAACGCACACCCTCATAATGGCTGTGTCGAACCGGGAAGTGCAGAAAGATGGGCTGGACAGATTCAGGATGGCCTCTCAGGCTGCAATCAAGGGGGGTCAACATGCATCCCCTTGATTGTGAGAGGTAGCTATGCTTACAGGGGTCCCCTCTATATAGGCTTTTAGGAGTATCGGTAGGTAGGTAGGTAGGTAGGTAGGTAGGTAGTAAGAGGTGAAATTGAGAGAAGAATATAGGTGCATAGATTTTGGGGAAAAAAATAAAAAAGATGACGGTGGATTGCGTTCGGGGGAAGACGGTAGGACGCGCATGAACACCGGAGACAGCAAGCAGACGAACACCAAGGCATTGAAAAAAAAAAAACAAAAAAAAAACAGCGAGGCATTATTGCCAATCCAGGAATGTATTGGGAAATAGGAAAGACGGGCGTGGGAAGTGTACGAACGAAGCAAACACCATGGGCCCTCGGGCATTTTTCTAGAAACCTATGTCATGTAGGCAGGCGTTTTTTTTTTTTTTTTTTTTTGAAGAAGAAGGCAGGCATTTTTCTAGAAACAGTAGTAGGTGGAGAGCCTGCCTAGTACATAGGTCGAGCGGCGCTCGACTGGCTCTTATCAAGTTCACCCGAATAAAACGTCCGGTACAGACATTATAGCTGTACTTGGGGTACTTTTCAGACTAGAGGGACTAGATACAGCGCATAATGTCTGTGCACTCTATTCGGGGGTGGAAGACGGTCGTCGAGAGATTATTGATTGGATCTACATGTATGTATGAGGCTTCCGGCCTTTCACCTGAGGTAAAGGTATATATCGTCAAAAAGAGCTGCCATATATATATATATATATATTTTCCCCTCCGGTCAGGTCGAGCGGCAGTGGTAGGGGCTGTCACTACGCGGCCATGCTGTGCCTTCGTGCCAGCGGCGTGTCTGGAGTGTATTTTTTGGTTGTGACAGACCTTTCTTTGTTTCGTGGGTGTTTTGCTTGGTTGTTGCTTGTGATGGGGTGTGAACCGACAGTGTGTAGAGTTTTCCATCTGGTGTGGGTGAGCGATAGTCTGCTTTGGTTTTCGTTACAGGTACCTTGAGGGCAGTGGTTGGTGGTCCCCACCACCTCAGGTTATCAGTTGTCGGGCAGTCGTTGATGCTTAACCACATCCGGGGTTAAGGTGGATTATTATCACTTACAGTGTAGTCAGTTAGGGGATTCTGCAGACTGTCGAGGGTTCAGCCTCCTGATGAGTCGGTGAAACTCGGACGAAACAGTTTGTCACAGCCCCTCGTTTGTTGTCCTCTTCTCCCTCTCTGCCTACTGTTTACCGGGCAGCTCGGTTTGACGATATACATGTAGTCAAACCGAGCTGCCGGGTAAACCCTAGGCAGAGATGGAGAAGAGGACAACTAACCGAAGGGCTGTGACAAACTGTTTATATATATACCGGGCCGCTCTGTTTGACGATATAAATATATGGGACCGTCATCCGGCCTTTTTATTGTTTTGGCATCCTGGTCGGTTGTTTCCCGTTGTTCGGCCTTTTGGAAAGCGGGACGGTGCTTGCATGTGGGAATCATCACCCAGGATTGCTTTTTTATACCTGTCCTCCGGGTTCTTTTTGATTTTTTTTTCAGACAAGAATGCTTGACATCCTGGTTGGTCTTGTCCCGTCGTTTGGCCTGTGGGCAGGGCCGCTGCTAGCATGTGGAACTTGTCATCTGGGATCTGTTTTGTTGCCCCCTGTTCTGTATTATTTGGCTGTTCCCTTCCTCTTTTCTTTGCCTCTTTGCCTCTTTGCCTTTTGGCTGTGTGCAAGTGGGTCGATATGACACACGGGGGTGGGGGCAGCCGCCGCTCAACCTACATCCACGTGGGCGGCCTTGTATGCAAGAGGTTCTGAACAGGGGGAGTTGTAAGGACGAAGATTAAAAATGAATTAAGTTTTTCTTGTTTTCCTTGTTTTCTTTCGTTTTTCGCTTCGGCGCTCTGATATCATGTGACCATATATATATCTGTCTCTTATACACATCTAGATGTGTATAAGAGACAGATATATATCCTCCTGATGAGTCCGTGAAACTCCGACGAAACAGTTTGTCACAGCCCCTCGTTTGTTGTCCTCTTCTCTCTCTCTGCCTACAGTTTACCGGGCAGTTCTGTTTGTGAGGATATATATATATTTGACGATATATATAATCAGTGAGGGGACTCTGCAGACTGTTGAGGGTTCAGCCTCCTGATGAGTCGGTGAAACTCCGAGGAAACAGTTTGTCACAGCCCCTCGTTTGTTGTCCTCTTCTCTCTCTGCCTACGGTTTACTGGGCAGTTCTGTTTGTGACGATATATATCGTCACAAATAGAACTGCCCGGTAAACCGTCTAGTGCCAGCGGCGTGTCTGGAGTGTATTTTTTGGCTGTGACAGACCTTTCTTTGTTTCGTGGATGTTTTGCTGGCTTGTGATGGGGTGTGAACCGACAGTCTGTAGAGTTTTCCATCTGGTGTGGGTGAGTGATAGTCTACTTTGATTTTGGTTAAGGTAGATTATCATTTACAGTGTAATCAGTGAGGGGATTCTGCAGACTGTTGAGGGTTCAGCCTCCTGATGAGTCGGTGAAACTCCGACGAAACAGTTTGTCACAGCCCCTCGTTTGTTGTCCTCTTCTCTCTCTCTGCCTACGGTTTTACCGGGCAGTTCTGTTTGTGACGATATATATATATATCGTCAAATAGAACTGCCCGGTAAACCGTAGGCAGAGAGGGAGAAGAGGACAACAAACGAGGGGCTGTATATATATATATATGTCGTCAAACGGAGCTGACCGGTAATTTTGACGATATATAGTCTAACCTTATACTGAAAACTGGTGTGGCAACGTGCCAACGTCCATCCAGTGGTGAAAATATACTCGCTAGTCAAAAGGTAAAGAAAGAAAATCATTGTGGTTCACGACAGGGCCTATCTCAGCTGGTGCTACACCCATGAACTGTTGAAATACAGACCCAAGCTTGAATCCAGATGCAAGCAGATGACCAAAATCAAGAAAATAATTGTGGCCTACGACCAGCCAGCATCCTTGCTCTGCTTACCCAGCAGTTACTAAGAGCCAAATACTGACAGCAGTTTGAGAGTGACTGCTGTCACTATTCTGTCACTATTTGGCTCTTAGCAATAATGCATGCACCAGCCAGCTCTTTCAAGTCCTCAGGGCCCTAAATGGGTGTGCAAGACCATCCAGTCACATTTCAGTCCCTTCATCTTAATCTACACTTGGCCCACAAATTGCAACTGCCTAACCCCGCATCCCACTTTTCACCTCACCACCACTCTCATAGTGGCCTTGCACTGCGATCAGTGCAACGTGGGGAAAAAAAAACCAACAACTTTTCACCTGTTTCCCCCACTTGGGCCCTGCATATCTCAGTCAGGCTCCAATGTGATCTTGAACACAACAGCATCCCTCACTGATCTCTCGAGTCTTCCACCCCCCTCGAACGAACTAATTGAAGGTATAAGTAATTCCGTCTCACAGGTAGTTGGAAATAGAGTGCCCCTGGACTCTGCTTTTCAGGTAGTCCCGGTGCATCTCAGATTGACATATATCATTCAATCCATTCCTATCGTCTTCACCGGAATAGATCCCCTGGCCATTATTGAGGCATCCAGACCGAAAGTTGCACCAAATACAGCTATAATAATGACTGGGTGTTCTATTCTGCAATCAGACTCGTTCTCAAACACACTTTTCATGCATGTAAACAGCAACGCAGCAAACTGGCGACATGCGCCCAAACGAAACTCAGAGATATGGCTTCCAGATATGAGTTCACTCTCAATTGGCTATGGCGACTTAGCGCCCAACAACTCACTGTTCACTACACACTGGATCACCCTGGATATCCCACACGCATCACTCTAACACTCGAATACACGCACTCTCTACTAACTACAGCTATGGCAGCTATCGCTGCCTCTAACCTATCGCTATACTAACTCCTCTCTTGCCCACTGCGTCCTCCGGGCTCATCTGCAGACCTCCTTGCACAAGTCGCTGGGGCAGCGCTTCCGCATGTCTCACGCAAGAATGAATAAAAGGCTGGGCGCTGCCTCTTGGTTTACACTTCAGAAACTCGTTGGTCTGCCCTTTGCCATCGGCCCATGGTGCTCACAGTCCCCCTGTGGTACTTGCTGGACCGGACTGGGACTGACTGGACCTTCCGCTGACTGACTGTGGACTCACCGCTATCCTACCGATGTTGTACTGCTGTTGCACTGCAGTTTAGTCCACCACTTGCCTCGCCACTTGACCACTTGCCCACTTGCCTACCCTCTAGAAGGTCTACAGCTAAGCTTCCGGAACTCACTAAGACTTCTACGCTATAGACCTACAGATCGAACCCCTGCTGCCTATGGACCTACGACAGACCTACCAACTGTCTACGAATACACAGGTCACAGGTTCAACTCTCGGGATCTATACAGATACTGTACATGGGTAGGGTGAGGTCTAGGGATCGAACCCTGGGTACTGCATCCGCTACTACTAAAAGGTGAAAACCGCTTCAATTCGGGTGAAGATGGTAATGTTGTTTTTGTTTGGTATATGTCTTTGTCTTGTTTTAAGCTCAATAGGTCAGTCGTTTCTTGGCCTTTTTGGCAGATGGTTGGTTGGCCGCTTGCTAACCAAGGGACAGGAAGTTTAGGCTTTTCGTATATAGTACTTTTCGTATATACTAGAGAGCACCTCTTTTTATGTAGCATGGAGGACTGATAGTTGTTTCTTTTTCAAGGGTTTTATTTTTGCTGTTGTCCTCACCGTGTGTGGTGTTCTGCCACAAGCATTAGCTGGTGACAGCAACAGTGACTGTGAATAGCTAGCTGGCACAATGTGCACGAGTCTCCATTTAGCATGTGAAACAAACAGGAAACAGGACAGCATCCTCTCGCAAGTGGAACTGTGGCTTTGCTCACGGTCTCTGTTCAGTAATGAACCAGCAACAAGGTGAACTTCTGTGGCTATGGTGGCTCTGAGGAGTATCTGTGGTGGCAATGCAACCTCCAGGCTATGGTGGATGGAGCGATTCGCCCTTCAGGTCTAATAACAGCGATCATTGGCCAAGAAGAGAGGGGCACGAGTTTAACAGCGATCATTAGCTGAGAAGAGAGGGGCAGGAATGTGGTTGTGTGCTCTCGCGGTCATCCAGAGTGTGGAAAAGTCAGACGCTCCCAGCATCAGCAAAAGCGCAAGTCTGAGCTCCCCTCTGTAGGCCAGAACAGCTGAGCTGCAATACTGCCAGAGAGGAGACTGGAGAGACTGAGCAATAAATTTCTGATTTCTCGATTCGTGCATGTCATCCTTGAATGCGCTGGGGCCATGCTAATCTTCTATGTAGTGTAGTTCCACATTTTAACGGATGTCCTGCGAGGATGTATGCGCTCGTTGCAGTACTCACCCCTCCCCATCCCTTGGGGTGACTACTGACCCCGAGTAAGTAGGCACCCAAAGGCCTCACCGGCCTCAGCGTTGCACACGCTTACTCCGAAAACGAACTCACTCCATGAAGTCCAGCCCGGTGCAGCGGGCTGAGTGATGTGAAGTTGTGTACTCAGCCCGATGCATGCACTACTCGCCCCACTCCATCCCTTGGGATGAGTACTCACCCCAGGTAAGTAGCTACCCAATGGCCTCACCGCTGCACACAGTTACCCCGAAAATGAACTCACTCCATGAAGTCCAGCCTGGTGCCACGGGGTGAGTGATGTAGTCAGCCCGATGCATGCGCTACTCACCGCACCCCATCCCTTGGGGTGAGTACTCACCCCGGGTAAGTAGCTAACCAATGGCCTCACCGCTGCACACAGTTACCCCGAAAATGAACTCACTCTATGAAGTCCTGCCCGGTGCGACGTGCTGAGTGATGTGAAGTGGTGTACTCACCCCGACGGTGCATGTATCGGCCTGGAATACAATTCGGCCCCATGCGGTTTTGGGGCGAGTGAGTGCCTGAGCCTCATGAGTTGGGACTTGCTCACCGACCATGGTGAGTGGTCACGAGGACCCACCATGACAGGTGTGCTGCAGGCGGGGTGACACAAGTTTGAGGGCGAGTATTCACCCCCCTTTTTTGGGGGGGTGTTCTCAGAGGAGTGGGGTGAGTGCAGTGGTGTCACTCATCCCAAAACTCACTTGGGGTGAGTAATGCAGCAAGGCCGATACTCAGCAATCTCCGGCTCAGGGCGTACTCACACTAGCGCTATCTTAAATATATCTCACTGTATTTATGACCGGACCTGGATGTATGTGACTGTGATTACGTCCAGAAAATAAGTAAAAAAGTCCTACTGCGAGCATCCCCTCAGTGAAAATGAGGTAACTGCCCTCTTCTTAGATACATACAAAAATAGGCAGAACACTCTCCTCTCAAATACAGACAAAAATAGACAGAGCAATGATCCGCTATGAAGGCATTTTAAAAGATGAGTGGAAAAAACTTCAAAAAGTTTTTACAACGGTTAAAAGAGAGGAATGGAATAGTCCAAATGGTAAAAAGACAGGTCAGTAGTTCAAATCCGGCAAAATTAATCCACGGCACGAATCAGATGGGATGGATACACAATGAGGGTAGGGGCTACCCTCTTAGACCACTAGCTAGTACCTCCCAGCCTCTTTTTCCTGATGAGGATTTTTGCCTGCCCTTCTTAGACCCCTTGTTGTGGGGACAAGACCTACCGAGTGACACCAGCCATTGTGGTTGGGTAGGCTGAGCCTTCCCATGGCGCCCCCCATTAAGGTGAGAGGGTTCGGTAGGCTGAGCCTTTTCTGTGGTCCCCCCTACTAACAGGGTGGGTGTGCACACGATAGATGGGATGGGTATTAGTGGTTTGAAAGCTTGGAAAAAACCGGACAGAATCAAATGCGAAATAGAACAGAAAGAACAACGACAGAAAAAAAATAAAAAAAATAAAAATGAAATTGGATAGAAAACGAGATGAAGATTGAAATCGCGTAGAAAATGAGATGTCCAGGAACCATGATGAAAATGATGTGGAGGTGAGTGATACTGGCGGCTTGTGTAGCCCCACAACGACGACTAGGATGGGTACTTGCCTACTTAGAACCTAGTACCTACCTCTGAGGTCACAGCAAGGCAGCGCAAATGTGATACCTTTGGGCGTGCAGCGAAAGAAATAAGCTGTCCTGATAATCTCATTTGGCCACGTGTTGTTGGTCGCACTTGGGCCCACTGCTGTCCCACCTGCACTGTGTGCGGGGCCTTACGGCCAGCATGCAACAAGTTGCCCCCTGTTTTGTTTCTAAAATTGGCATGCACAGTTGTCGCTGCTTGGTACGCCCTTGGCTCTGAGGTAAGCGGATCGACAACCGAAATCACTGAAGCTGCATTCGCAGCAATCTCTTTTTTTCTTTTTTTTCCTCCATGTTTGGAAACTAGAAAGAAAGAATGGAAAAAAAAAAGAAGAAAGAATTGAAAACAGCGACAGCATGAACCTCCAGAGGGCGAGAGGCGATTGTAAACTGCAATGTTGTCAGGTGCAGAGGACGACCGTTGACTGCGGATTGCAGCATGCGTAAGTGCTTGGTGGCAGGTTGACCTATATGGGGCGAAAAGGGGAGGATTGAAGCATTCCGCGTAACCACTTTTTTGCGAGGGGAGGTTCATCAATGCAATCCATGTCTGCAGGTGGTGGGGTTGTTGTACACAAATGCCAATTTTAGAAGGGGACTCTATGTATTCGCAGCATGGGTGATAATGTTAAGGATACTGTATACAGGAAAGTGAGAGGGGAGTACCAGGTGCGGAAGAAGCCCTAAGTGGGAAAAGTAGGAGAGGGGGGGGAAGGAGTAGGGTATGAAAAGCAGATGGTGGCAGAAATGCATTCACATCGGATATTGTACATTTATGTCTTGGTGGACTATGCAGTATGCGCTAAATGAAATAAAAGGTAAGAGGGGGCAAGGGATGGTCAGACGCAAACTAGTTATGGAAGGAAGGAGGGTGGTAGGATTCAGAAGGCTAGGGAGAATGCATTAGGGATGTAGTGGGTATAAGGACGAGTCTTCTCATTACATACAGTCTGCAGTGGGGTGGGACAAATAGAGCATAGAGGAGAGGGGGGGGCATTGTTGGCAGGCTGTCTTGGGGCTGCAACTTGCCCATTTCGTTTGTTTGATCTGCATTGCACCTGGGACACTCTCCCAGCTGCCCAACTGGGCAGGACCCCCGATCAGGGTCTCGGGCAACCCCAGCGAAAACTTTTTCTTTTTTTTTTTTTTTTTTTTTTTTTTTTTTTTTAATTTGGACCATTTCTCCATTTATGCGTGTCATACTTGCGCAGGGGCCATGCTAATCTTCTCTGTATCGTTCCAATTTTAACGGATGTCCTGAAGGACGTGAAAACAAATAAATTTAATTTGGAAACTTCTGGGAAAAAGATATATGGTGTGGAACTGCAATGCAAACAACTTTTGGCTGAGGGTTTGGACCTTACGCGACCGATCGGCCGTAATGAATTTATCCAATTTTATCGTCAAAGCCCCGACTATTACATTGGAAAATCTGGTAAAACGTGGAAACTTGGGGGTACAAAAAAAAATACATTACATTTCCTCCCTTTTTCTTAACCATAGCGAAAGACGAATGCGGGGAAAAACTGTTTGGTGAAGCAAACCAAACCATCTATCCCTCTGATGCAGACCCATAATTAAGCTCTTATTCATTTTCAATCATGGACTGATGAATATTCAGATGGGTGCCAGTAGTAGTAGTTGGACGTTTTTCTACCTTCTACTAGTCATTGGGCCCCATGTTGATCTTGCTGTGCATGGTTGAGGTTTGGGCCTTACGCACCATCGAGTGAGGTTGATGGTAGGTGGCTGAACCCGGTGTGTGCTGCCTCCACCCCGCTATCCTCCCTCTCTGTAATATCCCCGACACCCCTCCAACCTTTTTTTTTCCAAAAAAAATGTTAGTTAACTTTGCCTTGATGGTAGTGACCTAACTCTGCCTTTGCTCGAATCTAGAAATAATGGCTTGACGTATGATGGGGAAAACAAGAGGGGAGGAGGTGGGAGGGGAGGATGTGAGGAGTGGGGTGTGATTGAGAGACTGAGAGTATCTCTTCATTCTGGAGTCCTGGAGCGCCGGAGCCTTCTCCTTGAGGGAAATTGGCTCATGTATTATGCTGTTGTGATTTCATTTTGGATTTTTTTTTTCAAAATGGTAAACCGTCTCTGATCGTCCTTCAGGGACACCCGTTAAAATTGGAACGACCCAGAGAATGAAGATTAGCATGGCCCGTGCGCAAGGATGACACGCATGAATTGAGAGATGGTCCAAAACAAACAAACAAATCGGTCTCCGATGGTGCTACTCCTCATGACAGTTACATCTGCACCTGAAGCACATGCCCCTCTTGCATGATAAACAGCTGGGCCCCACTGTGGCAACCAACTAACACACTAAAGGGACATCTCTCCACAGTCCAAACTGCGATCTTGTCTGATCCCCCTCCTATTTTTTTTGGCTTGTGGGGGGGGGGGGGGGGTATCCCCTAACATTATTGCATTCATCTCTCATCTGGTTCCATCGGAGTTGAAAGCTTGAACTCTGAGGCACACCCCTCTAAAATTCAACCGAGGCACACCCCTTTTTTTTTTTGAAACCGGGCCCAGTGCCCAAGGCTGATATTACCAATAAGAAGATTGAGGCCGGGGTCCTCACAGTCTGCCCAGAGTAACCGAACCGAACTTGCTGAGAACCGGGCTCAGCGTCCCTCATATGGTGATGATAATGATCATGATGACGATAATGATACTACTGGTGATGATGCTAATGATAATGAAGATTAGTGTATATGAAAAAGAAAGGAGACTATGCTATATCAGCAATTCTGACCTCCTAATCCTAGAACAACTCCTACCCCTCCCTGTACCAGGACATTGCAACTCAGAGACAGTACCAACCTAACCAATGTCTACCATGGCTGTTCTCTTCTCGCTCCCTTGCCGAGGCACACCCCTGATGAGAGATGAATGCAAAAAACGTATGCCCCTAAACATACTCGCATCACTGTTTTTTGCCAAGAGTTACATGTGATGTGAGTATGTTTACCATTCAGCCACGTGGGTCAGGTATCTTGTCTCATCCCTTTTTGCTTTTTTTAATAAGAAGGGCGAGGGCCTTGCGATATCATCTCATATCATACCGACCTGCCCCATTTCATTCACTAGTTCCATCTGGGTACGACCTCAGGTCTGTACCGTACCTCAGCAGTTCATGGGTGTACCAACTGCGCTAGGTGGCCCGTCCTCAGGTCTGTACCTCAGCAGTTCGTGGGTGTACCAACTGCACTAGGTGGCCCGTTGGTATCTTGTCTCATCCGTTAGTTCAAACCAGCATATCCTTAGTTAGTATCTGAGGAGTGCATCTGACAACCGTGGAGGAAGTCAGACAGATCTAGCACTCTATACCTCGAGATACTCGGAGATAGATGATTTGCAGATTGACGAGTTCCCACCTGTAGGGGGGAAAGCCCATCGAGTTCATGCGTTGGCACTGTGTTAATTGTGGATGACGTTGGAGAAAATTTGGTAGTGTCGATGTGTATTGAAGATGTGGAGCTTAGATCAGGCTGGGCTTTTTATCCCTGTTGTGATGTAAGAATGCTGATCGTGATGTTTCTCTGAAAAAAAGGAAAGAAAGAAAAGATAGAAAAGAAAGATGCGCAGTATTTAGCGGTCGATGTTGTCTGCTGGCGCGGCCCAGGTCTAAGCAGTGGAGAGGACTTCAGGCTGAAAAGTTGTGAAAACTTTTCACGCAGTAACCGCTGTAAAGGTTACGCTACGATGGAGTGGCAACGTTCATATGAATGTTGCATGTATTGTATGCAACATTCATTTGCTATGTTGTGTGCCAAGATTTGTAATTTCAATTTTCATATGCTTTGTTGTATGGCAGGAAAATTATAGTGCCACTGCGAGGCACTCTTGAGTGCCATCAAACATAATGCAATTGGCATGCCTGCCAACTCAGCCTGAGAGCTTCTCTCACCACCTGTTGGATAGTGGCGTCGTGCTGTGATGTTAAAGGAAAAAAAAAAAAAAAAAAGAGAAAAAGAGAACCATCGTTTGTCACCTGCAGGGCTTATGGTGGACACAGACAAAGGTTTAGTTCCATGGTTGAATGGACAACAGATTGCAAGACTGGGGCATCTTACCGAATAAATGCATTGACAATGGTTCAATTTGGTTTCTTGCAAGGACAGGCACAAATCCAGTCGTAGAATAGATGGCTGAAGATGAGAACTGAAGACCAAAGAGGTACAAAGTACTGTAACGAACCCCTTTCGAGGGCCCGGTGAATCGAAGGAACCACAGCACTACCAACAGGAAACCCAACTACCAAGCACAATGGTTTTCGAGGCTGGCCCCTCTTTGCTTGGGACGTAAAACACCCAAACCAGCCAGCGACCGCAGGGTACGGTTAACTCATGCCATAGACATCGGTTATTGCGGTGATGAATCTAGGTGATCCGGGGGCTAGGTTCTGGCCATAGGCGTGTGTATGGGGAGAGGCCAAGGGTCTGGTCCAGGGCAACACTGCTACTGACCGGAGGAAAAGCGGTTAACACAACTTAACAGAGACCTAGAATTTCAGGGTTTCTCAGGGTCTCTTTATAACAACAAACCTCCCACACCTTTTAAACCAAACTTGTCACCAGTCCATAGAGTGGACACCTAATAAAACAACTGAAAAAAATTATCCCCAAATGCACTTTTCAAGTTTTCAGTGCATGTGGGGTTAACCTGGGGCTGAGAAGTTGAGGTCCCTGTTAACTAACCACTTGTGGTGAAACAAGATGCTGTTGGGGTGAGCGTCGGAGGGAGGAGTGAATAAATGTCTGTCTGCCTCCCCTGTTTTTTCTTCAGCTCAGCCTGTCCGGGAACAAAATAAGGTGCGGAGGAAGTCGCAATCAAGATGAAAATTTGTAACTGAGTTGTCGATTAAACCAATTTAAAATTTAAATACCTGGTGGACAAATTTTTCGCTGCTATTTTTGGACCAATGTTTTGCAGAGAGTTCTTTTTACTTCTTGGGTAGAGGTTGCAGCTGGACACTGCAAAAGTTGGAACTCTGATTTTTTTTTTTTCTTTTTTTTTTGGATGTGGACGCATTTCTCGATCTATGCGTGTCATCCTTGCGCAGCGGCCATGCTGATGATCTTCTTTCTCTGTATCGTTCCAATTTTAACGGATGTCCTGAAGGATAACTCTTGAATTCTTTTTTTTTTTTTTTATCCGGATTAGACTTGATTAGTTTTTTTTTTTTTTTCAGTTCTTTTTGAGGAGAGTACTAAGCTTGTTCTCTGTCTCCAGTTAAACCAGTGGTTCTCACGCTCTTGGCTAATAAGCAGTGGGCTTGACAACTTTGCCGTTTGTTCAACTTTGCTGTTGTGAATTTTTTTTTTCCGACTCCATCGATGGGTGCAGGGTCAGCTTGGAAACTGTTGGTTTGTGGCTGCATTAAGCGTCTTGGCGATGAACCAGGATGCGATGAGGACGGTCATACCAGATGCGAAACAGCAAGAGGAGGTGGGTGTGCTGAGTGGCCACTGATGGGACTCGTAGCTCTGAGGAGACATGGAGAGGCATCACCAAGGGCTGATCAGCCCTGTCTTTCGTTGTCTTGTTGCTGTTTTTTCCCCTTCCCCTTCTCTACACGCCCCCCCAACCCCCCCGCCCTCCCCTCCTACGTAGGGTCACAAACTGTCACATAGGGTAGATCTATTGCATCAAGAGTGATTTCCCTTTCTTTGCACCTGACCGCACCCCTGTGGCGTTGTTTATCCACATGGACTTAAAAGCAATACAAAGTTTTATTTTAATGAATTGAATATGGCATTTTACATTAGCGTGCAACCTTCCTTGTTGGTCTGTGGTGGACAACTGCCTTCGAAATTTTCAGATGTATACTCAAGCCACCCATATATATCGACGAACAGAGCTGCCCGGTAAACCATACGCAGAGATGGAGAAGAGGACAACAAACGAGGGGCTGTGACAAATTGTTTGGTCGGAGTTTCACGGATTCATCAGGATGGGGCGTTCTTCCTTTATTCTGGCCTGCAATAGACGTGCTATTTGTGAGGAATGTATGGTTGGCATGCTTAATGCCAGCCGTCGTGGCAGTTGTTGTTTTGAGAATGCTCAGTTAGGTCATCCTTACAATGTGTGTCCTTTCTGTCGTCAAGGACAGCCTCATTCTTGAGCTTTTTCTTGCCCTTTCCTTTGCCCTCTTCCTCATTCTACACACCGTATTTTCCCTCTTCCATTCTTTGTTTGTCCTCTCTCTGTCTCTTTTCCCTGTGTTTAACACCTTCCCCTTCACTCTGCCTCTCTCACAGCGTGCAAGTGGGCTGTTATGGCATACGGGGATGGGGGCAGCTCGCGCTCAACTTCATCAACGTGGCGAGTCTTGCACGTGAGAGGCACAGTGGAGGTGGAGTTCAAAGAAGAATGAGAAATTTCATGGTTTCAATCTGCCCTTGCTTTTTCTTTTTCTTTTTGTTTTTATTTTTGCAATGTGCCCGTTTTTTGTTTTTATTCTTTGTTTCGCAAAGTGCAGTCTTTTAGTTTGTAGTTATGTGACAATATATATTCAAACAAAACATAGGAGAAGAAGACCTCAAAAAAGAAAAAAAGAAAAAGGAGATGTCCTTGAAGCTTTGTTTGATTCTCCAGCTCAGTTGTCTGTGCTTCCCTCCTCTAGCAATACTTTTGGAAAAGAGAACTTTGAACTCAATGTTCCTATTCGAAGTCATTTTCCATAGTTGGTTACTGCTACCTTCTTCCCCCGAATACAACGTACGGTCATTATAGCTGTATTTAGACTGAAAGATGCCTCAAATACAGCTATAATGACCGTACGTTGTATTCGGGGGAAGAAAGGCAGGCAGCCTGATAATTTTTCTTCTACCATTTCGCACTTTCTCTTGCCGCTGCTACAAAATCCCACGACTGCCTGCCTGCCGTACAAAATCTCGCATGTATGTAATGTGGTCGAAATAGTAATAATTAAATAATATTAAAATTTCCAAAAGCGTGGGATTTGTCCTTTAGCCCTTTTTGAATCTGCAGAATTGCGGAATTGGTCCCACTATACAACAATGGAGAATTTTATTATTTAAACCCTTATTCTGCTGCAGTCTCTTAGGCAGCTATAAGTGAATGTGCACATCTAGCTCCCAAACCAACAGCTGAGGTTTGAAAGGATGGCACTATCCATCTCAGCATGAGCCCAACGTCCTCCACCGTACAAGCAGGAATTCGAACCGGCGACCTTTGCCTCAAGAGCCAGGTATCTTAACCACTACAGCCAGGACAAGGTGTTCAAAATTGGAACCATACCGGTCATGATATCCACCCCCCCCCCCACCCCCTGCAAGGCTGTAGTGTCCAACTCAATACACACCACACACACACCACACACAACACCACACGGACACAGCCATTCCCACACACCGTGCTCTCGCCAATCAGCACAAATCCTACCACTGGTACTCCCTCCCGTCCACCTACACGGGCCACATCACCCGGCGGTCAAGGGGTGCTTCCACAGCAGCCAAGTGAATCTGCACATCGAGCTCCCCAACAGCCAGTTTGAGGCCACAACAGATTGCAGTAAGATGAGGTTGTTATGGTTTTCTGTTTCTCCGATTCTGAGGGACACCAACTGTTTCTGCATGCAGATGGGATTTAAGCTTGGCATCTTCAAATTCTTGTTCTGGAGGATGGGAGAATGGGTGGAGGTGGTCGTCGACGACAGGCTTCCGACTACAACCGACGAGAGAGGGATCAGTCTAGTCTTTGCACATTCGCAAAACAAGCAGGAATTCTGGAGCGCCTTGCTGGAGAAGGCTTATGCCAAGTTAAACAAGTGAGTTGTCAGTTTGGTAGAGCCACATTTCCATAATTCCATAATTCCATTTCCATCGTCTGTTGGTTGCATTTTGCTGATGTGCATCCGTCTCGGATCATACTCTGATAATTCAGCTTCAACTCGCTTGCGGCCGTCCCGTGGTCTCATCGTCTGCTATTCTCTTTTCTCTCCCTTCCCCTGTGTATGTTAACACGGTAATGACGCAGTAAATGTGAGCTCCTTCGCTTCTTTCAGGATTGTTTTTGCTCCTGTGGTTCCCTTCTTGGGCCTTTCTTTTTTTTTCCGTTCTTTTTTTTAATTTCTTTTGCTTTTCTTGGAAAACCTCATGCTCTTCAGTCCACAGCCAAGTCTAACATCTGGAGGACTGATCGCTGCACACAGCTGAGGCCGCCGTGTATTAGTGGGAAGCTCCACCTGCTGGCAACCAGGAGGCAACGTCCGACTTGCTGAAAGCATTTCACTGTCGATACTTGGAAAGCTCACATCTTTAGCCGTCTGTTTTGCCGTCCCGGTCAGCTATCTTAGCCAGTTGGTTTCCTATATTACCCTGGGAAATCTCCCTGCCAGTCTGTGTAGAACTCTTCGTTAAACAGCCAGTACATTTGTCGCCTACTTCGGAAATGTTGTGGCTCGGGCCTACTGGACCTCTATAACTGGCGGCGCCAGCCAAAACAGAAGACAAGTATGCCGCTGGCGGTTTGAAAAAACTTGGTGTGCAGTGCAGCGTCTCCAGGCCCGGGTGTACCCCTGGTGGTTTAAGTCGGTCTTTTTCTTTGTTGTGAACTATGATTCAACTCTCTCTCTCTTTCTAGTTTCTTTTTTTCTTGGTCCAGTCAATTCTGATTGCTGCAACGAAGCTTTATTTTTTTAATCACCCCAAGTTTAATGGGGTTTAATCAACTTTAATGACTTTAATTAATTTTTAATTATCAAGTTTAATATTCAATTTATCGTGCCCCTCAGCTTGAATGTGAATGAATGTTGGGTGCTTGCATGGTGGTCCACCATGTCACCTTGTAAAATTTCTGTCATGATTAGTTTAATAATATTTTAATATGCATGCAGTGCCATGCACATATTCACTTGAGTGCTCTTTGCCTTATGAACGTATTGTGCACGAGGGGGGTGCTTTCAGGTCATATCAAGGGCTGGAAGTGGGCAGCACTGCTGATGCGCTTGTTGATTTTACGGGTGGCGTGTGTGAAACGGTTGACCTTGGTAATCATATGGAACAAAAGTGGGATGACCAACGGCGTGACCAGTTATGGAACACTCTGAACAAGTAAGTTGTGGTGAAGTTTCACTGTTTCAGCTATATTTTATTGTTTTCTGTTCGCCTCCCTTATTCTTTAGGACGGACGGATGTGTGACTCGCTTCATTCTGTGTTGCTGGTTTACTTACCTTTTTTTTTTTTTGTCTTTCGTTTCCTTAAACCACCAGTTCACACGAAGCTAAATTGACAAACCAAAAGTTGTACGTTTCCGAGCCTGACTTGGGGCTGAAAAGAAAAATCTCGGGGTACGGGTACCAGCCTACCTTGAAACTCAAGTGCTGTACCTCGTGCCAGCAGATGGCACCAAAAAGACAAGCGAAAAAATAAAAAAAAATAAAAAAAAAATCCAGATCAATGATGAACAAAGGTCATTGCCCTTCCATGAAAGAAACAGAAAAGAGATATGGGGAAGCCATCTGGCCTAGGGAATACTCAAAGCGGTACTGTCCAGAATGTATCTGACCACTATCACGGACAAATCATTATCTTCCCCTCTCCCTCCCCCCCCCCCTCCCTCTTTCTTGTATATACTGCATGGGTCCCTCTAGGTTCACCCGAAGAGAACGCCCGGTCATTATCGCTGCATCTGGACCGAAAGTTGTGCCAAATACAGCTATAATGACTGGGCGTTCTATTCGTGTGAAGACGGTAGTTCACGGAAAACTAACTATACGAGAAACACAAAATAAATTTAATAATTTGAATATGGAAGGAGATCGTCCTCGGCATCCTGTCAAAATGCATGGATTTCTCACTCGTGTCTTGGAACTACTTGGTAATTTCAAATTTGGCTAATTTGAAATTTCAAAATTGAGAGTATATTCATGACGTGTTTGGTTACGAAGAGCTCTCTCTATATAGTAAGCGGCCTAACGGTGTGATCACTAAAGGCGAGTCCAGGCCTGAAAAACTCAACGATCCAGACTTAGTACCAAGTCAAAGTCAATCCGCTCTTATTCTGTGTGGGGTTTCTCGTGTGCTCATCTGGATGGTTGAATGATCGCCCTTCTGGTAAATTGCAATTGTGTTATAATATATATATATATAGTCAAACAGAGCTGCCCGGTAAACCGTAGGCAGAGGGATATATATACATCATACATCCACGTGGGCGGCCTTGTACGCAAGAGGTTCTGAACAGGGGGAGTTTAAGGAAGAAGATAAAAAAATGATTTCATTTTTCTTGTTTTCTTTATGTTTTTCTTTGCTTTTGCGCTCTGATATCTTGTGACAATATATATATATATATATATATATATATATATATATATAATTTATAAACAAAACAAAAAGCCCCTTCTGTTTTGGGGGGCAACAGTCCGGTTGCTTATCACCAGCAAACAAATGAACATCAAGGTTCCAATTGGTAACCAGAAAAAGGGGAGAACAGACAGCAGGGGAAAGCCTTTCCCTTGGNAGTGCCACGGCCACAGAGCCTTTATCTCTGTGGAGTCCTCCTGCTAGCTGGGAAACATCTGTGGTACCCATTGCATAGCAAGGGGGGTCCATAGCAGAGGGGATGGAGGGAATAGCACTTCTAATAGCCACCTAAGCCCGCTTGCCCAGATGGGCGCTCCGTATAGCTTGTTTATTATCCTGCTACCTTGCAACTATTTTTACTGATCCTTCAGGAAGCACTCCTGTCACTGAGTACATAGAGGATAACGTGTGGCATCAAGCCTACTAATTCCAGTATTTACCATAGCTCTCAAAAGGAGATCGTCTCAGCATATCACTCAATGCCCAAAACTTTGTTCGAGCCACGGAAAACTAGACACTACCACCAGATTCCTTGTAGTAAAGTTGTTGGATTGATGTTCCTTTTGGCCTTTTTTAACTATTTCGCGTTCCGGCTTTTTCTGTCAGGAGACCACTTTCTTGTGTTTTTTTTTTTCTTTTTCAAATGAACTAAAATATATATTGAAGATCGATCGCTTTATTCCTCAATCCTGATATTTAAACCACTAGTACCTTTGCCGCTTCAGAGATAAGGGAACGCACCCGTTCCTGAAGAATTCGGAGGCTGGGCCCGACAACGGCTGCCATCGATAAATCTAATCGGCGGCTGTCGTTTCATTTCGGCCTCCTGAAAGGTCGGAGGCCGGCTGTTTTGCGAAACGACAAAGGTACTAGTGGTTTAAGAACAGCCCTTCCAAAACTCCAGAGACAGAGAACCCAGTGGTGAAGGTGGAAAGTAGGTTCATTGGCCAAGGCCGCATTCTATGTTAGCCAATGAATGACATGCGGAGGTCGACCGCCTGGGAGCATTTCCAAAGTTGGTGCCTTCTGCGGCCTCTCTGCGGCGATGAACACTTGAAAGTTGCGAACATTTCCAAAGTCGATGCCAAGTGTGACTGCTGCGGCCTCTCTGTCAAGGCCAAAGCCCCAAAGCCAAGGACTGACCATATTTTTTCATCTGGGATGTCACCCTGGAAAAAATGCCATAAAAATGGGGCTGCCACACGATTTGGTGCCAAGTCCTTTCAGGGCTGCTATGAACTCAAAACTATTTTACTTGTCTTCTTTGGTTTCTTGTCTCCCTTTTTCAGTAGAATTCCTTATTGCAAATTTGTATGCCCTATCCGTAAAACAATGCAACGCAGTGGTCCTTTGATCTCCCGTGTAACTGATTCAATGTTGATGAATGCTAACACAGAGCGCCCCCAGATGCTTCCGCCCGCCAGTCTTCCGTGACAGTTTTCTTAATGCGTCCATCACCGCAGAATCTCTCTTTCTGGTGGCTGAGGCTTCCTGATCTCGTTCATCTTCTCTTACAGGACAGCTCACTTAGGAGCTTTGATGAGCGCTTCCATTCCTAATGAGCGTGATGATCAGATGGAGAAGGAGACTGCACAAGGCCTGTATATAGTAAGTGACATACACCTCGCCCTGATTGAAAACTGTCTTTAATGTGTCTTATGCTGGATAGGTCAATGAAAATGCCTTCCTCTTTGTTTGTTTGTTTGTTTGTTTGTTTGTTTGTTTATTTGTTTGTTTGTTTGTTTGTTTGTTTGTTTGTTTGTTTGTTTGTTTGATTTGTTTGATTTGTTTGATTTGTTTGATTTGCTTGTTTGTTTGTTTGTTTGTTTGTTTGTTTGTTTGTTTGTTTGTTTGCGTGCGCATGTGTGTGTGTGCGTGTGTGCCTGTGTATGTGTCTGTGTGCGTGTCTCTGTGTGCATGTGTGGTGGGGGGTGGTGTGGTGTGGTGTGGTGTGGTGTGGTGTGGTGTGGTGTGGTGTGGTGTGGGTAAGCAATCAGGAAATGCCGTCAGCAAATCCTTTTTGAATGTTCATGCACACGGTACTTGTGACTCGTGATCTTTCCCTTTTTATGAATTCATCGTTGAGGGACTTATTATTAGAGGGGACATGAGAGAGAGGGGCCTAGTATTTGAGGATGTGACCCGTGATCTTTGCATGTTGCTGTGGGAGGCAGTGATCTGGGCATCTGCGGTTCAGTTTTGGACGGCAAAGCCTTCTTCACAACATGAGGAAGAATGGTGCCGCTGATCGGGTAGATATCTAGAGTCTAGTGTCCAAATGATTGCCTGATTCTCGACAAATTCGTTGGAGTTGTTGAGGGCGTGTGAATACAGTCACCTTTTTATGAGCATGGGCAAGAAGGGGGTCAGCGTTGGGGAGGAAATAAGGGGGAAGCTTTGATTGTGCAATCAGACTCACTTTCTTCCACACTTCACATGCATGTAAACAGATAACGCAGCAAACTGGCGACAAGCGCCCACTCAAAACTCAGAGATATAGAAACCAAGAACTCAGTTCAGACATAAGTTCGCTCCAGATGGCTATGGCGCATCAGCGCCTGTACAACTCCCTGTTCGACACTGCGCCCCACTCTGCTGTTCACACACCCTCAACTTAGGATCACCCTGGATATCCCACACGCACACACAAACACACACACACACAAACTACACCCTTCTACCAGCTATGGCGGCTATGGCCGCTACTATCCCTATCGCTATGGCTAAGCTTTCCTTCTCGCCCACGTCGTCTTCGGGCATACTGCAGACCACCTCGCACAAGTCGCTATGGCAGCGCTTCCGCATGACTTACGCAGGAATGAATGAATGGCTGTGCGCTGCCTCTTGATTTATACTTCTGTAGCTCGTTGGTCTGCCCCTTTTCCATGCCCCTGGTGCACACAGTCCCACACGGTACTTGCTTGACTGGACTGAGACTGGCTGGGACTGGGTACCGCTGACTCAGCACCGGTGGACTTCGCCACTTGCCCACTTGCCTCGGTCTACTGTGGGCAATTCCCGAAAGGCCACTTCCGGACCTTCCGGAAGACCGTGGACTTGGCCTTTCGGTACTGTAGCAGCTACGACCTTGACCCTTCAGGACTGTAGCAGCTACGACCTTGACCCTTCAGAGGAGCTACAGCTACGACTTCTAGAACTCACTAAGACTCCTATCCGACAGGTCTACAGATCGAACCCCTATAACCTACAGACCTACTACAACCTACCAACTGTGGGGAAAGACACAGGTCGTGGGTTCAACTCCTGGGGTCGACACAGATACTGTACACAGGTAGGGTAAGGACTAGGGTAAGGTGGAATCCGTTTCAATTGGATCGCTCAAAATAAACCACCCTGTGCGACATGGGAGTAAGGTGGGGTGTGTTTGGGAGGAAAGAATCTCGAAGCTCCGATAGGAAGAAGGGGGTTACTGTGAGAAGTACAGTGGCACTTGGATGGGTGTATTGTGTGCAAAAAATGTATGATTTGCGTGTTCTCCACCATCTTGTTGAAGCAATTGCTAACGTTGTTGACTTGCAAATCTGTCTTTGCAGTCGCATGCGTATGGCGTTCTGTCTCTGAAAGAAGTTCGTATGGGGCACACTTGGATGCAACGAATGAACCTCCGAGGCGAGCGTGTCAGATTAGTGCGGCTGCGCAATCCTTGGGGGAGAGGAGAATGGACAGGTGCTTGGTCAGACGGTTCGCGTGAGTGGGAGAATATATCGGATGATGTGAAGAGGAACATTGGACTCAAGATTGAAGGTCAGGCAAGTTTTAAGGGCGACAAGTGTCTCATTACTGTTTCCGTACGCCCCCGTTACAGCTGCGCTTTTGCCTCTAAATGATAAGCCTAACAAGGCAAAAATTCCACCTTTAAAAACTATGCTTCACAGTCCATCAGTTCATGAACAATGTTGAGGGAACTGGCTGCTTCGAAAGGAGGAGCTGGCTGACTACCTGGTTCCTGTGAGGGTGTAGTTGGGGGTGCCGGCCTTCATGAACAACGTTAGGGGGAAAAGCGCCAACTGGCTGCTTCAAAAAAGGGTGCTAGCTGACCACTTTTGGCTCCTGTGAGGGTGCACTTGACGGTGACGGCCTGATGGGCACGTTCATTGATCTTTATCAGTTTGCAGGGATGTCCAAAGTGCATTGCGACACTCTGCCGAAACGGCCGTTAGTGTTTTCTCTCTGGGCCAGGGAAGTCTTTGCTTCATAGCATTCTATCCAGAAGTCACAAAAGGGAATCTACAGAAAACGGTGTATATACTGAAGTCTGATGGTAGAACGGCCGAATATGGTGGCTGTGCGGAAGCCAAGGAAGTCCGATTGTATCTACGACGTGCTCGCAGTGCAGCATACCATAGATCGTGACTGTGCAGAAGGCGTCATGAGTCCCTCCCCGTTTTGGCCCTTCCAGACTCCTTTGCTTTTTTTTTTGTTGTTGTTGTTGCAGTAACGCAGTTCCAAATGAATTGAAAATCTGCATTGCCTTCCCTGAAATCGAAAAAGTACCTAAAACTAAAAGACTGAATGAAAAGGCAACAATGTTTAGAAAGAAGGTCCTAGAGTATAGGATTGAGTTAGGACACGTATCATTAAAAAAAAAATAAAAAAAACATTTTTTTGAATTAAATTCATAAGTTAAAACTTAAATTGAATTATCAATAGTTTTGTTAGAGAATATTGAATAACAATATATACAAGAGATATCATGTAAAAATTACTAAAAAAGAGAATTGACTCTATTCTCCAATCTATTGGCAGTCATGACTTGCTTCTCATTTTCTTCTGTTAAAATCGGAACGATACAGAGGAGACTAGTATGGCCATGGCCCTTGTCGAGAGATGCAAGCCATGGGTGCATTTGAGGTGTGGTGAGATGGATTCCTGTGGAAAATGAGGGGGAGAAAAGCCGGTTGTACATCGTATTAATTGTTTATTCTTTTTGAGATAATTCATGTTCTCGTCCTCTTCTTCGTAGTCTTATCTTTCTATATACTGTCATAATTTGCTTCTTATCATTGAGTCAAGCATCGTGTATTCAAGTGAGATTTGATTGTGAGTTTTGGAACTCGGGTTCATTATGTTGCTGGTTCAATCTCTTTTTAAAATCGCAATGTCACTGTTAAGATCACGATGTCACTGTTGCGCTTCTGCCAATTAACTGTGAGTTTATTCTCAAGACCCTTTTCACATAGTTCATAGGTGACCTGTTGGTGAAACGCTTCCTTGTGCTTGTGATTGCCAGTTTACATCCCCAGCAAGTGTGTTTGATTATGTTTGCTTGGTTTTGGTTTTCCAACCAACTGTGCAGACGACGGGGGATTCTTCATGAGTTTTGAGGATTTCTGTCTGGTAAGCCCTCTTATCCACACAACAGACAATAAGAAAAATGGTTACTACGATGACACGGAAGCAATGGAATCCAGTAGCTAAAAAGAATGTCGAGCCGTATATCCCATCAGAAATGATAAAAGGAGCTTCTACATATTCCATTCCTTGAAATGCAGTAAAAAACTAAAGCTAGAAGAATAGTTGCTAACACGCCCCATAAAGGGCTTGTTGTTTTAAACCAGCAAAAATAGCATGATGAAGCCCCAAGTTATAGAAGCTTTATCACCAGCATGCCATGTCGCTGTCTTATCTTCCCTTCGTTTCCCTTTCTTTCCACGACCAGCTTCTTCCTGTTTTCCTTCTCCCCATCTTTCACGCCTTCACGGTTCTCCCCTCCTACCGGTAGTGTTCCGCCTCCTCCGTTCCGTCCTTTCCATTCCCTTTCGGGTAAACGTCGTTCCGTTCTTCTGCGTATTCTTCTCCTCCCCATCCTCCTTCCTTTCCTACCCTTTCCTCCACTCTTACTAGTGCTTCCCTTTTTTCTCCCTCTCCTCCTTGTGTTCCCTGTCTCCCCCCCCCCCTCCCTGTCGCCCTTGACTTTGCTGGCTTCTCCGTTCTTCATGCCCTTCCCTCCCCCTCCATCTCCCTCATCCATCCTCAGTGCTCTTTCTCCTGTGCTTCTTCCTCCATTCGTTTCCCTTTCTCCCCGGCCTGCTTCTCCCTGTTTCCCTCCTCGATGTTTCGTGCCTTAACTGTCCTCCCCTCCTAGTGTTCCACCTCCTCCCTTCCATTCGCTTTCCGCTAAATGCCCTCCTTTTGTCCGTTCCTCTTCCCCATTCTCCCTCCCTTCCCTGTCCTCCATTCTTCCCAGTGCTTCCCTTCCTCCCTGCCCCCCTTGTCTACCCGATACCCTGCCTCTTCCCTGTCTTCAATTTTTCCGGTGTCTTCCCCATTCTCCATGGCCTTCCCTACGTCTTCATTCCCCTCCTCATCCTCGCTGCCCTGTCTGCTGGACTTCTTTCCCACCCTCTTCCTCTCTTTTCGTCCATCTCCTCATTCGTCCTCCCATTCTTTCATCTCTCTTCCTCTCTTGTTCGCTCCTCTGCCTGCTCCTTCTCTCCCTGCTCATCCTGCCATCTACCCTTTCTCTCCTCTCCCTCTACCTCAGTTTCCTTGGTCACCTCCTTAAAGTTTACCTCCATCACGTACACCACATGCACTTTGTTCACTTCCTTCAGCTTCTTCCACCTTGTATATGCCATCATCCATGACCGTCTGCTATTTCCTCCTGCCTGAACTGATTACTTGTATCTGCATTTCCTCTATTTCTGAATCTCATTTCATCCTGCCCTTGTCCTCCACTCCCCTTTCCCTTCTGACACCGTGCAGTGACAAATTGACTATTAGATCAAACTGTAGCTGACGAGTTAGTCTGTTGATGTGAAATAAAGAGAGTTACCCAGTCTCCCTTTTGCAGAGAGAGGCATATCGAACATGCATTATTCTGGTCTGGAGATTCATTGTGGTTTTGTGTCTCTATATTATTACCTTGCCAGTGGCCTTTTGTTTTGAATTGCCTACAAGTTAAGGCTCAACCAGGGTTTTAGCACCTAGATGAAAAGGAGCAATCTGAAAATAATCTTGACCGACTGAAGGGGAACGAACCTACTTTGCTGTCCCTGTTGGGTTCGGTTCACGGTGGTTCCTTCGCATGTGTTTTCTTCTCTGCCAATACTGCTGCTGTTTTTTATTCTCTACTTACAGAGGTAGAACCAAGGTGCTCTGTACAGCTCTTTAGTCGAATATAAGTAACTGACCTGTTCTGTCTGTACTATTTTGGTTGTTGCAGCACTTTGCGAGGATCACGATTTGTCACTCTCCAAACACTTCCTTCTTCTCATATAAGCAGACATGGAGGAAGAAGGTGAGCTCAGCAAAGAAGAAATAGGACTAGATACGTCTGCATATATCTTTCTGTTTTTACAAGTCAATTGCTCCTTTCTGTCCCGCCCACCCACCCACCCACACTCCACTTTCCAGCCCATTCATCCATCCAGCCGTTGCCCATCCATGCATGCACCCCCCGTGGCATGCACCCACCCATCCATGTACCCACCCACCCATCTACCCATCCATTGATCTACCCACCCATTTACCCATCCATTGATTTCCCCCTCCCACCCACCCTCTTACTCACGCATTCATCCGTCCAGCCATCAACCCATCCGGCCACCCACCCTCCCGTCCATCTACCCGCCCACCCATCTACTGCCCACCCGTCTACCCATCATCTACCCACTCATTACCCGTCCCCTCTCCTAACTAGTTGCCCATCCAAGTATACTGGACTTGATGATGATCTGCTGATAGCGAAGTGTAACTGAAGCTAGACTCATGTGTGAGATAGTTTGGTGTGTTTGTGTGTGTGTGTGTGTGTGTGTGTGTGTGCGTGCGTGTGCGTGTGTGTGTGTGTGTGTGTGTGTGTGTGTGTGTGTGTGTGTG
>BFEA01000508.1:561418-573075 GCA_003427395.1 Chara braunii | reverse complement strand
AGAGAGAGAGAGAGAGAGAGAGAGAGAGAGAGAGAGAGAGAGAGAGAGAGAGAGCATGAATCGGAGGACTGATGCCCTTGACTGTGGTCCTTGTCTGTTCCTGTTCTTCCAGGCCATGGTGGCACTAATGCAGAATGATGGCAGATGTGAAAACGAGCTGAATGAAACCATTGGATTCCTCATTTTGCGAAGTGACGACAACTGGAGATACAAGTTCGTATCTATTACCCTACACTATATCGTTTGGGATCTGGGAGCCAGAAGACCGTATGGATGGGTGCCAGAGTGTGCAACGATAGAGAAGAATCACCAGGACACTGGAACTGAGAGGGTTTGGATGTTTAAATGGACACTGCTTGATGACCGTCTATTGTTTTCACTGATCACAATTGGCTTGGCATTTTCAGAGTGCCTTGTGCTTTTTCTGTTTGTAGTTCCAAGTTCCAACTCATTGCTATCCACAATTGCGTCCATCTCCCAGCGCACACGGGTGCGATGTCACACCGCCTTCCCTTCTGATGCAGAGGATGTTCCTTTGTGGGTCAAGATCTTCTTGTGGAGGCAGTCGCTCAGTGTTGGAACAGCCCCATAGGACGTGACAGTAGCCAACAGAAGTTAAAAGCAGCGGAGGCCTTTGCAATCCTAGTATCATAAGGATGTGCTGTGAAGCCCCATCAAGCATAAACCCACAGGATAAATCTGATTCATGCGGTACTACGAAGTCTGTGGCCTATCTCGGAACGTCACAAACTGCCAGCCCTTTTTTTTTTTTTTTTTTTTTTTTTTAACCAGGGTTAATTTAATGCAACCTGTGAAAACTTGGGGACCTTTCTGCCCCCTTGCATGTGCCCCAGGTTGCATCTTCTCGCTCTTTGAAAGATCGAACCCCCCGGTTATTGCTTTTGTAGGGTACGGAAGGTCCACAGACACCATCTCCTCCCAGTTCTTCAGTTCTGTGTTTTTTCTTGTTGCGTTTGTTTCACAGCATGTCAGTGATACAAAGACAACACAGTAAAAGACGGACGTCAGGGGTGTTAAAACTTTAAAAATAATAAAAATATATATATTTTTCAGCTCTGAAACCAGGCTTGACCAAATGCACGGGATCTGAACCTGGACCCAACTGGATTATTCCCATGAGTTGTAACGTTCCAACTGGCAACTGACTGAACGCGTTTGTGTTTTGTGCAGGATCAACAAGATGCATGACGTGGCGGGGCAGATAACATACAGCAATGCCAGAGAGGTGAGTCGCTACCACCCACTTGTACATGGTTGATGTGTAATATTGTGTACGCATTGCGCAAAATACCTCTTAAAACTTGTGGGAAGTCATTTTTTCCGCATATCTACGATAATCTGAAAGGCATGACACAATTTCCGGTAGCGTTCTTCAAATTACGTAAACGCATGTTTAAATTGGGAATCGCTCGTGGTTAGGTGAATTATGTAATCTCTTGGGAACCGGGAATCATTTGTGGTTGCGAAGATGACACAGCTTTGTGGATGGAAAACGCTGCTAAAACAAACAGCACCTCCCAGCCCCATTTTTGTGATGCTGGATTTTGCCCGCCGCTGGATGGCATGCGGGTGGGCCCTGGCAGTGGTTTGCATGTGTGTGTTTAAATAACGAGAATTCCCAAGAGATAGAGCCATTAATGTCGAAGACAGCAGTCCTAGATTGCGAAAAAAGGTCAACTGAGAGGAAGGGTTGGGGGTGATTATCTGGACTTTCTGCTCTATATGCCATCGCTGTGGCTTTGTTGTGCGGATTTATTTGTGGTGGTGCTTTTCTAGTTTGATGAGAGCATTGCTGGTCCCCATGTTTTCTGTATAGTTCAGTCGACAATGGCATGATTGACAGACACACCGCTTCACAAGGGTCTGTGTGTTTCAGCCATTTATCGTTTATGTAATTGGAGCTCCGTGTAATCTGGACTTCTGTCCTATTTACCACCTATGGGCGCGGAGGATGTGATACCATCTGGGCTTCCGTCCTATGTAACCCCCTCTCGGCCAGGATGAACTTGTGATCTCATAAACTGTTCGGAGAACTACCCGCAACAAGTCGGTGGTCATCAGACAGTAGTATGGTAATTTACTAATTTGGCCTTGTAAATTGCTAGTGTGCTAAGTGGGGGGGGACTTGGTCACCAATCATACCCCTCCACTTGGTGTCACTTGCTTCTCCATTTCTGTGGTCGAGACAACTCATGAATGGGAAATCTGTCCGCTGGGTGCGGTGCGGCTGTGCGATTCTCCTGTTCCATAGGCTGGCTGTGGTGTTTGATGAGCGTGTTTACGAGTTTAAAACTGCAGATAAGTTATCAAGGCTTTTTTTTGTCATGCTGAGAATGTGAACTCTTTTATGTTGGATGCGTGTGGTTGTCGCAGGTCTTTGGGCAGTTCGAGCTCCAAGAAGGCAACTACATAATCGGTAGGAGCTTCGGATCATGATGCATTTCTCGGATTCGTCTCTCTGCTTACATGTGATGAATTGAAAATGGGGGTCTAAGCTTTAAACTTCAAACTTCAAATTCGAAGAAAAGAGGGTGAAAACTCGCAATTCCGCCTGTGATGAAAAACTTTATTAAACTTCAAATCCGAAGAAAAGAGAGTTTAAACTTTACACTTTACACTTTACACTTCACATTTTAAACTGTACACTTCAAAGAAAGAAGGAACCATGTCTTTTGAACTTTTTCGGAAGTCCACATCAAGAATGAGACACGGGTGAGAACAGCAGTTCCACAATAGTGCAGTACAGTAACTCCGTGACAGAGAGGTCAGGATAAGAGGTCTGGAAAAAAGTGATGGTTCACTGGTCTGAAATTCAAAAGTTTGTTAAAAAAATAAAAAATAAAAAATAAATCGTAACTTTGTGGTTGGTTTTTGTGTTCGGGCTTTGCTAATTTGGAATTCCTGTTTTTCGTATTTAGCCTTTTTAGGAAACGAAAGGATTCCTGTCGGAACAGGGACTGGACGGATGCTCTCCAGAAAAGAATTTAGCCGTAACTACGAGGTTGTGATTTTATTATTCCGTTAAGAAAAGAAACGAAAATTAAAAAAAAAACTTAAAAAAAGACTTTTTATATTGTTTGGACCGAGGTCCGGTCAAATGCCATCCACCAGGCCCATGGGGGAGAGGGGGACCGAGACATTCCGTAACTACGAGGGACTGGATGGACGCTAGACTTTCCGTAACTACGAGGCAAAACTTTCCAAAAGCCCATGGGAGAGAGGGGAACCGAGGTCCGGTCAAATGCCATCCACCAGTTTGCACAATGCATGGAGCACATCCGCGGAGGGTACACCAGATTCTCATGCAGTCCACAGATCAAGCTGGGGACAATTCTGATGAGTCTGATGAGTGGAAGAAGAATCACCCTTAGCTGATTTGTTGTTTGAAGCTGTCCTCGCAGATTGGGAATCTCACCTTGACCTTGCTTGTGACTGGCAGTAATGCCAGTGAATCAGAATGGTGTTAATCATGGTGTGCTGGGCAGCCGCCCGTTTTTGTGAAAAAGTCAGCGATTTTTGGGTTTTTTTTCTGTGGCTTGGAGTACCGATCAGATAATATTAAACTGATTTTCTTTTTTCAAAAAATAAAAAATAAAAAAAAATTAAACTGATCAGAACAGATACTGCACTTGATCCTAGCCAAAGGCCGAGAAAGTTTCACTTGCTGCACTCCACATGAGGAGGCAGAATCCGTATGAAATCTAGCAACGTTTGTTTTTTTTTTGCTCGGGGAGCTGCAGGGTGGTTGTTGCGGGTTTGTTTCTGGTATGAATCAGTGATGTCTGAGGTTTGTTTCAGATACGTACGAGCAATGTTCCAGATTTGTTTCAGGTATGTCTGCAGAAACAACAACAACAACAGTACGCCAAGGACAAGCAGAAAACCAGAAACAGCAGACTAACAACAGCAAGCCCAAAAGCCGACGGAGAGGAAGGAGGAGGACGTAGAGAAGTTGAAGTTCTTGGACAATGACCTTCTTAGTTTCAAATTCCAAAGTCAAATAAGAACTACTTAGTTTCAAATTCCAAAGTCAAATTTCCAACTCCAAACTTCTCTCTCTCTCTCTCTCTCTCTCTCTCTCTCTCTCTCTCTCTCTCTCTCTCTCTNCTCTCTCTCTCTCTCTCTCTCTCTCTCTCTCTCTCTCTCTCTCTCTCTCTCTCACACACACACACACACACACACACACACACACACACACAATCCCAATCGTCACCTGCCTGATGATGAGGACAGCCGTGAAGATTGGGATTGACTGGAGAGAGAGAGAGAGAGAGAGAGAGAGAGAGAGAGAGAGAGAGAGATGGGGAGTCGTTGTTGGGACGGCCCAGTGAGTCAGCGACTAGCATAGCAATCACCTTAGTTATTTGAATTCTCAAGAGCTTTTTTTTTCAAATATAATCTGAGTAGTTTTTTCACCCTTCTTTAATCAGGGCGTCAACTCTTGTGACATGTATGAACTATTAGCAAGACAGGTGGGACTGGTGGTCTGCGCCTCAGTTAGGCCGTGTTTTCTTAACAACCTTCTAATGTTTATCATAAATTTAATAAAATCTTGGTATTTGATGTAGCGCTTGTACCGGGGTTGACATCATATTATTTTCTTCTGTAACATGGTGGAGAATGATGCTCTTCGGTCAATTGCAGTCGTCGTTCTTAATTGTTCTCCAATCGTCGGGCAAGGTGGATGACTCAACGCATGATCGGAGTGCGACTGGGAGCACTCTCCCACGATTAGTGGACAATAGCGAACAGCGGCTGCTATTGAAAAGGGGTTGGCCCCTCTTTTGTTTGCTTGCAACATGGGCTGATGGGATGATAGTGTGTTCTGTGATGCAGTTCCGACGACGTTTGATCCTTTCAAGGAGAGACAGTTTTTACTGAGAGTTTATGTTAATGGAAGTTTCGAGTGCGGAAAGGTGAACATCTCTCTTCTCCACCCCAGATTTATAACTTCACACATGATTCACAGTCATGTACTCCTTGCCCCATTCGACTCTCTCTGCCTGCTTGCGTCTCCATCAGCACCATCTTCCATCGTTCTCTGCAGTTGACGTTTCTTTGAAACTGAAGTGAAAAGTCTGTCCCTTTTCTGTAAACAGTCCTCTCGCGGATTTTGCATCTGTCTCATTTCTGCTTTCTTCTTCCCGCAACTGATCTGCCACGAATGGACTACCGTAGGATTATTTGTTGAGTATTTATGAATACGAGGTGCTCTTTAATACCACTGCGGCTCTGCCCACAGTCGAGAGAGGGGGTGGGAATGGCAGGGGGCAGTGGAGTGCAGGTGAGACAATGGAAGGAAGGCCAAACCCTGCTCTGGCTGCTACGCCTCTTTGTAGATCCAGGCTGGTATGTGGAGCTATGCTTCTATGAAGAGCCAACAACTTTCTAGAGCTAGCTTATATGGTTCTTAGTTCTAACATACTTATTTGTCTTTCCTGTGGTTTGAATTGCTTTCTGATGCGTGATTTGTCGGTGTTTAGGTCGATGAGTACGTCCCCATCCAAAGATGCCTGGAGCCGTTGCCGATTGCACTATTTGTCGTGAAGGTATGTTGCCCTTGCATGTCTGTCTTTTTTTTTATCATCTCGCAGTCTTCTGAAGGCGTACAACCTGATACAAATCATCACTGCCTGACTCCCGTGCGTTCATTCCATGAAGAAGGACGGATAGGAACATTTCGGTCAGAAGGCAGAGTCACACTCGTACTACTGTCTTCGCCTGAACACAAGGCACTGTGGTGAGCATGTGTTGTGTAGATAGATGCTGGTCTTTCTGAACAAATGCAGTGGTGATGGCAGTCAGATACATTCACGAACGTACTAGTATTAGTATGCCCCTAGTACTCTAAGAGAGTGTTTGCTGTACAAAAAAAAAGCAAAGAAAAAGGTAAAAAACTGCTAAAAAGAAGGAAAAAAAGTATGGCCTGTGGCGGGGAGGGGAGCTGTTTTCTTATGTTCGCTATAGACAATTCCAGAGAAAAGCATGACTGTGCCAGACTGTTTCGTTGGACTCTCACTGACTCGTCCGGACGTTGATCTTTGTGTGTGTGTGTGTGTGTGTGTGTGTGTGTGTGTGTGTGTGTGTGTGTGTGTGTGTGTGTGTGTGTGTGTGTGCGCGCGCAGGTTGACAAGGCCTGGGAGCTGCCGAAGCAGGACCCTGTAGGTCAAGGAGCAGACCCTTACTGCATCATTTGGATGGATGTAAGTGTTTCCTTTGCAGTGCATTTTTTTAACTCATGTTGTCGTCTATAGATCACTCACAGTGACTTGAAGTTATCTGAGTGTTCTACAGTGTAGGGGGCAGGGGCAGGGGTCAGTGTTCTACAGTGTAGCTGCAGTACCTGCTTACATTTTGTGTTATTTAAAAACCACAAACTCTCTCTCTCTCTCATTCCATCCACAAACCATCACAGACCATCTATAAAACAAAAAAAAGGTATAGGTGGGCAATATAATAGAGGATGCAAGGTTTCTCCACGTTTGTGTGGTTGAACGGGAAGTGCCCACACACCCCTCTGCCGCCAAAGCGGCACACTTGCACATATACATTTTGATATTTTGTAGTTTTCTCAATCGATAAGGAGAAATAGAGGGAAGCGCCAAACGCCCACTCAGCTGTCTGCAGCCGAAGCGTACAACTCCAGCCTGCCCCACAGAATCGCATACCAGACACAAATCCAGCCCACAGAATCGCATACCAGACACATCCAGACATTTGTGCGTACATGGATGGAGGACAAAAGGGCATATTCTTAACAAATTACATCACATAGACCACAAAGAATAAGTGCACCACATCACAGGAAGCTCAACCAACGCCCATGCCCACTAGAAACTCACTGGAAACCTACACCCACTAGAAACCCACGTCCACAAGAAAGCCGCGTAGACCACAAAGAATAAGTGCACCACATCACAGAAGGCTCTAAGGCTCTACCAACAAGAAAGCACCGAGCAAGCCCCAATTGGTCCTAAAGAATTAGAAGAGGCCTCTGAGTTGGCACGCATCATGTGTGTGTGTGTGTGTATCACAGTGTTCTACAGTGTACCTGCAGTGCCTACATATAGTCCATATAGACTGCCCAAAGTCACTCTCGTTTCGTCCGGCAAACCTTTCCCTTTTTCGTTATAAACTCGAGAAAAGATGGTATGCTTTGAATTGACGATTCCGGACTTCAGGCGAGGGGTATGGAAACTGGGGACGTGAACTGCAGTTGAGGGACATGGGAAGCAGGTGTGGGCAGCGAACTGCAGGTGAGGGACATGGAAATCGGGGGTGGGCCACGAATTGCAGGGGTGAGGGACATGGGAAGTGGGTGTGGGACACGAATTGCAGGTGGGGGGGGGAATATGGCTGGTGCGAGAATCCTTTTGATGACGGCAAGGTTGTAGTGAATAGAAGTGGGTGTGGTTATCGTGGGGACGGAGGGGGAGGAGGAAGAGAATTGGAGAAGGGGAGGAGGAGAGAAAGAGGACGAGGAAGACAGACAAGGCTGAAAGAACAGCAGCAGACCATCAGCCAGCAGAAGACGAAGGTTAGGCAAACAGAATCCGAAAAAAAAAAAAGGAATCATGAAGTTGGCAAGGTACAACAGAATGTTACTCTCCCGTGTGTTCTCTCCCATTACATCCAAAATTTGCCTTTAAGAAGAAAAAAAAAAAATGCAAATAACAATAACAAGAGTTAAGGAGACAAGAGGCTATACGATCATGGCACAAAATACACGTAAATATAGAGCTCACTCGTATAAATATTATAATTCCTTCATCCAGGGATGCGGTTTAACATTGCCAGCGTTGCTTTATTATTATGTTATAAATTATAAGGGGGTTATTGCGGAAATAGCGCGTTTTCGAAGTTTCGCCGCAGAAATGTTATGCAGGTCAGAAAGATCTATTTTTAGAAAAGTGGGACCCCACCTGCAAATATTTTTGCTGTGGCCGCTTAAGCTGCAACAAAAGATATATTTCTGCTGTGGAACTACCAAGACGCGCTATTTTTGAAAATTACCCAAATTATAATGGAAAATTACCCAAATTATATTGGAAAATTACCCAAATTATAATGGAAAATCATTGCGTCCCCCCCCCCCCCCCCCCCCCCCCAAAAAAGAAGCAGCACCCATCAACAGCATTCAAGTCCTCCCAAGGTTCATCTTCCGAAACTTTGTTTACCAAAATTTCGATATTTTTCTGTGTTCAGAAAAGGTGCACTAGTTTTTTTTTTTGTTTTGTTTTTGTTTTCCCCGTCTGTCTTGTATTGTACGCAGCGCACTATACACCCACTTCAATCTCAGCAGTTACACGGATCGAGGCCCCACCTTTATGCCTTGCCCGGATTCTTCTTCGTTTCCGGCTGCAGGTTATGAATACCAAGATCGACGCCCAGTTAGGAAGCTTGCGGGTATATAAATGAGGCGTGCCCCGGGCGTCACTCCTCCGCTGGCTTTATCCCTTGAAATAAACTCTTGAGCAGAGTCCCACTGGTCCTTTTTTTTTCTTTCTTTTTTCTTCTATAAACATACAAACGAGTTCCTCCCTATCAATGGGTGGGAAGTCCCACCTGCTGGAAATGGGGTCCAGCGTCCTACCATTCATACACCCCATTGACTCGTATAGAAGATGGAAAGAAAAAACGGCCCCTCCAGGCAAACAGGAAAAAAAGAAAAGAAGTGGCAACAGCATTTTGATTAGTCCCTGAGGCCAAGTCCCACTAGCAGCGTTAACGTCTGAATCTGGACGCTTTTGCGGAGATGTGCATAAATGGTGTTGAGGTTGCTGGACTGCACGTCTCCACAAACACGTCCAGATTCAGGCGTTGAAGTAGCTCAACGCTGCTAGTGGGACTTGGCCCCTGGAAAGAAGGATTGACTGTTAGCTTTGACCGAAAAAAAGGAGCAAAAAAAAAAAAAAAAAAAGAGAAATATAATCATGTCCAGGACCTGGCTCTTCAGCCCCTAAGGCCGCCAGATTACCATTGCCCCACTAGCTGGGCCCGATGGCTGAGAACCTTGCCTATGCCGTTTTTTCAGCTGTAGTCAAATCAAGACGGTTCTATGAACGTGTCCACAGGAATGGGGAAGGGGGGGTCACGTAAGTCCTACTTCTATAAGTCTTGTTGGAACACACATGATCTACCCTAATATAGTCCAATCCTTGAAGATTAAGCTCCTTTCGTCCTGAAACAGTATATTCGGAAAACGCAAACCATTCAGTCTTTGATTATATAAACCACAAAAAAAAAAAAAAACCGCAAACAATTAACTTCTGAGTATATGCTTCGAAAGACGTCCACATTGACGAAATTCGACAAAGTATTCGAATGCTTGTGCCTGAGCATAGTCTATTTTGTCTGAGAAGTTGAGAACACATCTATGTGAAATACGCAGATGAGTTTGTGATCGGCCATACCGGGCGCAAGATTGAAGCAATGGAGATATTCATCTGACTGACCCTCTTCGCAGCCCCAACTGTAGGCTATAGCCACGGGTCGATTAAATATTAAATAGTAAAAGCTATAGCTCTATGCCTGCAGCCATAGATGTATGGCCCAAACAAAAGTTCGAATTTCCTTTCGCTTGGAGCTGAGCCTATGTGAAGAAGACAAGAAAAGGGAAACCAAAAGGTAAGAAAAAGAAGCGGAGTCTTTCCACCGTGTGACTGCGCCGAGCATTCCTCCCAAAAAAAAAAGAAAGTAGGTAGTACCCAACTTCTCCACCGAGTGACTGACCGCAAGACGCCTTCTCTTTCTGCACATCAGCAGTGGTCAAAAGTCCAAACCGTCAACGAAAAATAGCTGGCCATGCAGATCCTCATGCGTTCTTCCCGGCGAGAGCGGACCGCCTGCTCGTCCGGATGCAGTGCAGCATCTTCTCCTCCTCCTAGGGCGTGGGTCTACTTCCCTGCGGGATTCGTTTCGGGCCGTAGAGCGCAAAAAATATCAACGAATCATGAAGTCACCTGCCGTCTGTTACCCTCAAAAGTCACCTTTATCGACTCTTGTCTTGTGACGCTAGAATACCTGCGGCAAGACCTCCTCCTTCCATGTCTCCAGCAGCACGAGGCCGAAGGAGCAATGCCATGTCAAGATCGACGTGATGATGCCCAAGTAACCTCGGCCTTCTTGCAGCTGTCTACTTCACCCTATTCCTCATTCGTCATCTTCAGGCTATCGACTCTTGTGGCGATAGACTACCAACGGCAAGACCTCCTCCTTCCATGTCCCCAGCAGCGGCAAGACCTTCTCCTTCCATGTCTCTAGCAGCACGAGGCCGAAGGAACAATACCATACCAAGATCGACGTGATGATGCCCGAGTATCCCCCGGCCATCTTGCAGCTGTCCACTTCACTCCGTTCCCCAATCGTCATCGTCAGGTTATCGACTCTTGTGGCGGTAGAATACCAACGGCAAGACCTCCTCCTTCCATGTCTCCAGCAGCATGAGGCCGAAGGAGCAATACCATGCCAAGATCGACGTGATGATGCCCAAGTACCCCCCGGCCTTCTTGCAGCTGTCCACTTCACCCCATTCCCCAATCGTCAGGAAACAGAATGTCAGTGTCAAAAACGCGAACACAAAGGTCAAGGCGCGGAAAGTCCTCATGGAAGCAACAGTCATGTACGCCGTGAAGATCGTCCACGTGAGCAAGAACAACCCCGTTGCAGCGTGCGCCTGCTCATCGTGCATTGTCGGTAGAACGGCCGTTACGTAGTACGCGAACGCCAGCCAGAAGGCTCCGTAGGAGCAGAAGGCCGTAGCCCCGAACGTGTTGCGTGCAAGGAACTCGACCAGCCCGGCCAGCAGTTGAATCGACCCGCCGTAGAAGTAGGCAAGAGGAATGGCGACTCTCTCAAGCCTTACGGGCAAGAGACCAGCGTTGAAAACGGAAAGCGTGAAGGTAGTGACGGCGAAGGACGCCAGACCCAACGGGGCGGGGTTGGCCACTTGTAACGCCCTTGAGGTCGTCCTCGATTCTCTCTCCTCTGCGAATTCCATTCCCATCCCCAGCACGTCTTTCATAGTGACCTGGATTCGGATATCCCACACCTCTACTTATAAAGAAAAAAGAAAAAAAACACGCGGATTCTCGGAGCAGCAGACTCAACCTCCGTTGACTACGGGGCTGAAAACTCGACGTTTGGACGTTCGAAGAGGAGAGAAATGTGGATGAGATGAGAGGGAGGAGGAGGATGGGCGACGGACGGAGGAGCTGAATGCAGGCGACGACAGAGGGAGGGGACGAAGAAAGTGATCCGTCAGGAAAGGAATGGTGGAGAACTAGTCAATGCCGGTCAACGCCGGTCAACGCCGGTCAACGCCGGTCGTAGTAGAGACGGCTCTATAAGAGGAGAGAAGAGACAAAAGAGCGTGCACCGCCTTGTGTAGACTAGCAGCAACAATCCCCTCGATTTCGTAAGGTCGAACTGATGAGAAGAAGGGACACATAACAACAACAGCACCCAAGAGGGAGTGCACGCCTTCACCTCCGGGTCAAGAGATTCTTGCCGTGACAATTTTCGACTTTGCTCGACGACTTCGCTGCAAACACGTCGATCACGGCCAACAAGAAACGAGCAGCAGCAAGATGCCAAACGCCCAATCAAAAAAAAAAAAAAAAAAAAAAAAAAAAAAA
>BFEA01000508.1:551186-561278 GCA_003427395.1 Chara braunii | reverse complement strand
CACACACACACACACACACACACACACACACACACACACACACACACACACACACACAATGAGGCGAATGCCGATGACGTTAGACAGATCGTCGTAGGAAATGAAGTGAGATCCCAACAACGCTGGCAGCAGCCAAGAATCACAGCTTCTTTATTCTTTTTTTTCCTTTTTCTTTCAAGGAGTCCCAGCTTTCAAGAAAAACATGAACAACCGTTGCAAAATTGTTAGAGAAGAGCAAGATACAAAATGCGCAAACAAAAGGGGGAAAAAAAAAAAAAACGCGAGTTGGCGGGATATGAGCAGCGGCAGTTCTCTGGGAACTGAATGTAGGCCGTCAAAGTTGACGTCAACAGTTACGAACTTACGACCCAACGCAGTGCAACGAGGGCGAGAACGGAAAGGGCATTATAGTCTGTATCTAGACTGAAAGATGCCTTAAATACAGCGAGACCAGATGCATGGAACAGACAACAGAGTGCAACGAGGGTGATAACCTGCGAGACCAGATGCATGGAACAGACAACAGAGTCCAGAAGACTGCCTTCTTCCCCCGAATACAACGTACGGGCATTATAGTCTGTATCTAGACTGAAAGATGCCTTAAATAGGGCGATAATGACCGTACGTTGTATTCGGGGGAAGAAGACTAGTGATCGACAGTACAACCTTCACCAAACGACAGAGGCTTCTCTCTCCTCCCGTCCCCTGTACGACGCACACACTCGTAGAACCACTTACACGTGCGCCCTTGAAGCCTAAGTGCGGCAGGCAGCCTACAAACAACTTAGTATTTTTTCTATCCTCACTACGGTGGTACTGTCCACCTCACCTCTCAAGGAGATTGAGTGCTTTTCCCCATCAAGAACCTCCCCCCCTTCTCTCTCTCTCTCTCTCTCTCTCTCTCTCTCTCTCTCTCTCTCTCTCTCTCTCTCTCTCTTAGGAGGTACAAATAACTCTACTTATACTACTCGTCTTTCCTTACGACGCTGATGTCCACGTCTCAAGCAGGCGGCAACGATCATCTGAAGGAGGTTCTGTGCTTTTCCCCAAGAGCCCCCACTCTCTCTCTCTCTTCGGAGGGGCTGCTGGCATACACCAAACAGCTTCTTCAGTCCTTGGGAACGGAACGCCCTGATTGCATGATGCTTTTTTTCTTACTTTTTTCTTTCCTTGTTCTTTTTGACACTGCTTTTCCCTCTCACGGTAGGAGTCGTTGAGATTACCCCAATGGTGAGCTCTCGTTCAGGTCTTCAGCTCCTGGCATGCACAGGCTATGGCTGGTTGATGGCGGTTCGATCCTCCATAGCCAGGACTGCTGTGTGAGTTCGTCCGAAACCGTGTGGCGCATTCAGAAGCGCACGGCTTAGCAATCAGCCGCAGCAGAGCGGGCCCCAAACGAACGTGAGTTTGAATAGCAGTCTGGGTTTAAACAGCTACCTACCAGTCCTTCGGGACATCCGTTAACATTGGAACGATACAGAGAGAGAAGATTAGCATGGCCCCTGCGCAAGGATGACACGCATAAATCGAGTAAACCGATACCTAACGTAGTACACGGCCCCAGCCTTGCAGAAAGTTTTTTTGTCGCCACAAGCAAAACGAAACTCGGAGGCGCCGCGCGGCCAGGCCCACCGTTGAAAGAAAAAAAATCGGCGGCCTCCGAAGTGGTGCGGGTTTCGTGCTGACACCCGCGGGCCGATGTGTGGTGTACTACCGTCTTCCCCCGAACATAACGCTCCCTGATAATGAATGCGTACAGACGTTCTTTCCGTCCCGATGCAGTCCAAATGATGGTGCGTTGTGTTCGGGGGAAGACGGTAGTGCTTTAAGGTATTCGGCTGGACTTCTAGTAGGGAACCGTTCCAGGGTGACCTACTAAACAGTCTTCCCCCGAATACAACGTACGGTCATTGTAGCTGAATTTAGACTGAAAGATACCCCAAATTCAGCTATAATGACCGTACGTTGTATTCGGGGGAAGACTATAGTAGTTACGGGTTGCCTCCTTGGAGAGGCATCCCCTGGTAACACAAATGCGTCCAGATGAAGGCGTTAAATCCAAATCTTTTCTTTTCTTTTCTTTTCTTTTCTTTTCTTTTTTGCTTTTTCTTTTTTTAAATACAGCTGTCTTCTCCTCATGTGGGGGACAAGCTGCCTATTTTCTTCTGTCAAATCTGGTAACTAACCCAATCTTAACGACCGACTCTCTCTCTCTCTCTCTCTCTCTCTCTCTCTCTCTCTCTCTCTCTCTCTCTCTCTCTCTCTCTCTCTCTCTCTCACTCACGTGCGTGTGTGTGTGTGTGTGGGTGATTGCAGGGGCAGAAGGTCAGGACGCCTGTTCGTCGGGACACGGTTGAGCCCGAGTGGAGAAATCGATATGTGTTCTTCGTGAGCTCGATGGACAGCTTTCTCACAGCACGGGTAAGTTTCGATATGCGGCAGTTGCTACCCTTTCTTGTTGGGTGTGGGTGGGAGGGAATTTGGGAAAGGGGAGAGAATGTGTGAAGGGTGTGGGCTGAACAGATTTAGAATCCCCAAGGGTAGCCTGGTCAGAATGTATATGGGCCTCTGGAACGTCACTATACGGATTGTGGCATCATTGTTCACCTGATTGCCGGTGTGCAGCAGCTATTCTTCTGATTAGTTTAGTGAACTTTACTCTCTTCCCCCTACTAGAACATAGGTCATTATCGCAGCATTTGGGCCAACTTTCAGTCTAGATATATGACCTTAAGTTCTATTCGGCGGAAGATGGTGGTCCTTGGATTTCTGAAATCAAGAAGGGCTATTTGCAGCCTTTTCCTTTTCTCTATTTTGCTGATAGTGGCGTTGCAAGGTTGACTGGGAAAAGGATCATTGAAAAAGAAAAAACTAGCATCCTGGATATGGATGGAGCTATTAAAAAAAAGGAAAAAACAAAAGAACTCACACAGACCCTTATTTTGAATGCATGGGACAAGAAAAGGTAGCTTGTAATCATTTGTAGGCAGTGAGCCTTGCGATGGTAGAAGACAACAGGGAGAAAAAACTTCAAAAAAGGGAAAACAAAAAGGAGCATGGCTGCATTGGCTGGATGATACACACTCGTGACTGTTATTAAACAAACAGATGATGATCAAATCAGATTATTACAATCTCTGAGGATCTTCCTCCTTTTATGCAGCACCCCCTCCTTGATGAGATTTCTGCAGCACTTCTGTTCATGATGGCTGTGGCTCTCTACCCGCTGTTGCCATCTGGCGGTGGTGGTTTCCCTGTGGGCTTTGAATTGGCCACACGAGTAAGAACAGTCGTATTCTACAGAGTCAGAGTGAGTCTCTCTCTGATGACAGTAATAAATAATAAAGGACACTCATTGACCCCTCATTGACCCCTCATTGACCCCTCATTGACCCCTCATTGACCACTCTTTGACCACTCGTTGACCACTGATGGACCCCTCATTGACCCCTCATTGACCCCTCATTGACCCCTCATTGACCCCTCATTGACCACTGATGGACCACTGATGGACCACTGATGGACCACTCATTGACCACTCATTGACCCTCATTGACCACTCATTGACCACTCATTGACCATTCATGGACCCTCAGGGCAAACTCCCACCGACAAGATGTTTAGCTTGTACTAATTGACCACTCATTGACCCTCGTTGACCTTTCATTGACGCTCGTTGAGCACCGTCACCTAGTAGGCGTGCGTGCGACTTGTTACCCCAATCTATTGGTATGGGGGCGTACTTGCTGGGAAACGGGCCCAGCGTCCCTGATACAACAATGAGATCATTCCAGCAATGAGATCATTCCAGCAATAAGATCACACACCGGGAGCCGTACCCGGCTTCGGCTCTCTATTAAAAACATATTTTTTGCTAATTCCTCGCCATTCTCTGCGAGCAAGTACAAGGGAATGGAAAAGTGGGAAGATAAAGATAAGGGTTTGGACTCTGGACTCCTTTTTCACAGATCGAAAGCATTTTGACCTGTAAATTCTGTAATCCAGGACTACCGTCTTCACCCGAACAGAACGCCTGGTCATTCTAGCCGTATCTGAGGCAGTATTCTGTGTAGATGCAACGATAATGACCGGGCGTTCTATTCGGGCGAAGACGGTAGTCCTTGAAAGCCTCCGCCACAGGTCAACCGAAGGAGATATTATGTCTCACAGCTGGAAGCCTTGAACTTCACTCTGTAGTTTCTCCGCCCTTGCGGTCTTTTGTGAATTCCTTTTTCTGAATTCCTTCACGCAGTAAGAGTGTTTCTTTTTAAAAAAAAAACAAGACCGCTAATTACAAATTTCTAGACATTTATCTCTCTCTGAGATGTACGTGCAGTAAGAGTGTTTCAGTTGTGTGGGATGTAACAGTTTTCAAGATTTCTGAAGTGGCGGTCTTTTGTGAATTCCTTTGTCTAAATTTTCTTTCATGTGCTCTATGGTCCCATTTTTCCTACTGTCTCTTTTCTTCTGTTGGCCATTTTCTGTACTTGGGCTTCATACAGGTCATCAACCCAGGCTGTGAGATGTTGGGTGTAAGTCCTGTAACCAGTGCAACCCTCATTTTGTGTGTTGCTGAGATATCGCAATGATGTGTGCTGTACTCACAAAAAAGTTGAAAAAACTGCCAGTGATATGTTGTTCATACTTATTAATTTTAAAACAACCAAAGAAGATAGGGTTCGAAAAAGGAAAAAGAAAAAAGAAAAAACTTTAAAAAAAGTCACTGTTTCTAAGGCTTTCATTTTCGTTTTTGACGTTTCATTTTTGCTCAAAAAACGCATTTCCAATTTTCCAGGTGTACAACAAGAATATGTTGCTGGGAACGAGGCGGTTCATGGGGGAGGTGATCATCAAGACGGCGGAGTACTCGACAAATGAGAGAGTCAACAAGCCATGGGATGTAACTTGTCCTCTTCGCAAAAAGCCTTCGCTCCTTGGGCATATTCAGGGAAAGGCCCCCCCTACGGTGAAAGGAAAGCTCCGACTGCAAGTCATGTTCATGTACGATCTCAATGGCAATTGAGTGTTTTTTTCTTCAGCCAGCAAACATATTTGATGCAAGTCCCTACAGGGAGGACTTGAAAGTTGAAACTAAGAAAAAGGAGCCTTTGCGTTTGCCCCCTTTACGAGGCCTTTAAAAGCGAGATATTCATGATTCAGGTTGATTATATTGTATTGTTTAACGCATGTGCTCGTCCACGACTCCACGCCCAACGCCGCACTCAACTACTGTTTGAAGAGGTGGCAACCAGTCTGAGTGCGGCGTTTGAAGAGAAGGTTCGGAGATCGCAAAGCGGTCGCTTGCGCAAGCGCATCGTACCTTTCTGTACCAACCAGTCTGCTTCATTTTTCAGCAAGACCTGTACGGATTGCGGGGGATTAGCCCTTACCTGACAATATGGGGCCCTGATAGTTTTTTTGGCGATAGGCTGATAGCTTCCCCCTCCCCCTCCCCCTCGCCCTCCCCACCCTACCTCCCCATCATCCCACCCCGCTTGCTTTGTACGAAGGCCCCCTCCACTTTGGAAGGTGTGCGAAAGGAATTGGGACTTTTTTCTGTCGGTAGCTTTCTGATACACACGTCTTTGGTTGGCGGCGGTACAGGACATCGACATCGGTGTGGGCATCAACATCGTTTGTATCAACGGTAGAATCGAAATCCGCATAGACATGGGTATGGGACTTAAAATCAGGCCCGTGGGGGCGATGATGCAGCACTCGGTGTGTAGACCTCTTCGTTGGATTGTTTTGGTAATTTCCCGGCAAGTAACGAGGGATGTAATTGGGCGAGGCAGTCCTCTGTACGCACTACGCAGACAAGCATGGTGATTCAGGGTCGTACGTATTACACACACCTTCAGTGCCGAAGAGACTCGGATTGCACGTCGGTTCAGACAGTCAGTTAGCCGAAGAGACTCGGATTGCACGTCGGTTCAGAGTCTTCAGACAGTCAGTTACCTGTGAGTTCAGCCGTTTGAGGCATTCGCGCTTTACCTGCCTCTCCAATTGACAACGCCTCCATTTCCTAGGTGTTTGTCGCCAGTGATGTTATGTAGGAGTGGCTGGAAAGAAGCCAACAGACAAGCTGCTGGACTAGAAGAGAGCCAAGGCGCTGCCACCAGGAGAAGCGACACCACGGATATAGAACCATAAATTATCATATTAGTATAGATGGTTCCTAATGGAAGAATCTGGAACTGCTCCCCCTAGGGAGGGTGAGGGGGGGCGGTAGAGGGGAGGGGCAGAAATGGGAATGGTGGTGCCCAGCGTGAAGAGGTTTTCTTGGTGGACAAATAAATGCAGCCAGCCAAGAAGGATGTTCTTGACTGCGTGGCAAGTCGAACTGAAATTGCGCCGCCTCTTATGCAGTCCACAGGGTCATCTGTTTCTACAAGTGATTCATTTCACTTGTCGCTGAGCGTCTTTACGGGAGGATGTGGAACAACTGTCCCTCTCTCTGAGAGAGGGAGAAGGGCGGGGAGGGTACAGGGGAGGAGCAGAGATGGGAATGGTGGTGTCAAGCATCAATGAAGACGCTTCCACAGCGGATAAATGCAGGTGCCAGAATGTTATTGCCTACGTGGAAAGTAGAAATGAGGTCACCCTGTAGCTGTACGCGCTGCCTCCATCGAGTACACAGTCACATCTGTTTATGTAGTGAAACTACTAGTGATTCATTTCACTTGTTGCTGAGTTTGCCGTCTTCAGAGAAATGCAGGTAATATCTCTTTGACATACTTACCTAACACACAGCAACAGCAATTGTCATGGTCGTGTAGATGATGGTTCTTCCTGTGGTGGTCCCGCCTGTTATGGTCCCAGCTGTTGTGGTTCCACCTGTTATGGTCCCAGCTGTGATGGTTTGTTTCCTTCAGGTGTTAGGATTGACTTTCTTGTACATAAAAGTCTGACGACTACTCGAGATGGAGGAAGACGGTCGATGCGTCATCTGTAGCGAATTAGGTAGATAGAGAGAACTGGTTGCACAGGTCGTCTGCTCGGTTCCGGTCGATTTGCATACTATACGTTAAGCGCATGAGCGTAGCATTCCAGAGCATTTTGCCTGGATGACTACTGCATCTACAGCTTCATCAGGAGCATTTCGAGTCGAATCAGGAGCAGTGAATGCTATGCTGCCAACAAAGCAATTGGACTGTTAGACATTTTGTGTAAATGTGCCCACGATAGGGAGGAGATGTTGATGACGATGCTCATGCTGTAGGTTATGACAATCCGATAGCGTAATGAATGGCTCTCGAGGAGCAAGTAGGATATCGATCGGTCGCCATCCACCTCCGGAAAATGTATTTTGCATGCGCTGCGAGCTGTCTAACAACAGGTGATTGGGTTCAAACTTCCTCTGAAATGAAGGTGCCATAGCGAAGGGCCGCAGGTGCGTAAGTGCACACCATGGTGTCCGTTGCCATGCCGTCGGTTGGAATGAGTATTTTTTTGTGAGTTGGTTGTGAGGCGAGCAGTTTGCAGCTAAAGGTAATGTGCGGATGGAAAGTCTCGAAGTTTCTGAAGCCAGGTAATATGTGGGGATGGAAATTTTGTGAGATTGTGGACGTGGGAGGGAGTAGGTTGGGGTCTCTTCTGCTTCGCCGGTTTCGATTTGCCAGGACGGGGGGCAGCTGTGATGAGTCCGGAGGGTAAGAGGAGTAGGCGCCTTCCTTACGAGGAGGGAGGAGCAGTGAATTGTTGAGTGGGACAAAGACTGGGACAAAATTTGGGAACTGGCCTGTGTGTAAGTTCACTCGGAGCCGAGCGAACTTGTGAAGTACGTGCTCAGCTAGCTTCGGTCAGTTTGTCAAGAGCCATGCGAACCTGTGAAGTAGTTTTTTTCATTTGCTTTTGTCGTTTGAGTACATACATTGTTGTAGTTGCTTGCGTGCGTTGGGATTCCAAAAGATTCCCTTCCCTTGCAGGGGGAAGGTAAGAAGAAGTACAGTCATATTTTGACGTTTTGCGGAGAAAACCCATCCTCACTGTCCAGCGTGCGAGATGGCATACTTCACCACATTTGATACACGGAGGCGCCGAGGCGGAGGCGGGGCCGTATGGAACAAAAGAGTGGGACAAAATTTTGAGAACGACGGCCTTCCAACAAGATGTGTGTGTGTGTGTGTGTGTGTATTGGGACTCAGTGGCGGACATGATTGTCCTCCACCCATATGCGCAATGAAAACCGCAAGTGCCGTGGGTGAGTAAGCACCTCCCCCCTCTCTCCCCCCCTGTATGAGGGACTCCCCTGTTTGGAAGCTGAAAAGCTGGTTGCCCCTCTTGAGTTAACAACACTATGCACCTCACAATTATCATTTCATTCAAGTTAAACCTGTGAGGTGCAGTTAACCAGATATGCCCATCACACTGGCTCGCAGGTTATCGATCAAATTAGACCTGGTTATTATTTTATGTAAGAAAACAACCAGTGCTATGGTTTTTGCCATTTTCTTGTCTAAGAAGTGGCTGGTGTCAGGATCAATCGAACGCGACGCGCCGTCTTTCAGAATGTGCAACTCTGTTTGTGGGAATGCGAGCTGGTAGTTATTAACCATGGCTGCATTGTTCGATATTGTTTGGTAGGGTAATGGCGAATAGGAAGGGGTATATGCGCAACGAAAGAAATCTTCTGAGTGAGCATGGGCTGCGCAATTCATTTTGTGCGATCTCTTCAACCGTGGGATGTTAAACCAGCAACGGGGCGGTGACGATTGGATCAGCTGATCTTTGTGTGGGCCAGCTTCTTTTTTTTTTTTTCCAAAAAAGCACACGTCTGTCCATGTCAGGCTGGTTCCATTTGCCCGGAGGTGGTGGTCCCAAGCAGAGGGACTGGTGAGGCTCTAGTGCCAATCAGGTAATGATCGTGCTCGGTATGAATTTTTATCGTTTTTTAACTTATTTAAAAGTTATTTTTCGTAGAAGAGGACAGTACGTAGTTTTTCACTATTTTGAATTATCGATGATGATGATGATGAGGACGATGACGATGGTGATAATGATGATGATAATGATGGGAATCGTATGCTCATGGGTGGTTGGCAAAGGTTCCATGAGAGGTATGCCTTGCACTCGATTCGATTGGCCAGAGACTCAGAGCCAAGGAGACACCCTCATCGGGCTGCGCAACCGACGGTTGGTTATGAGACAGGTAGGCAGAGGCTTTAAATGGCCGTATCTTAAGTTTCACAGAATGATAAGCGGGGGATCCGTTTTGTTCTTGTCACAACCCTTGGCCAGTTTTGATGGAAAGACACCCAAGCATGCATCTCAGCATGCATGCACATATATATATATATATAGGGTTCAGCCTCCTGATGAGTCGGTGAAACTCCGATGAAACAGTTTGCCACAGCCCCTCGTTTGTTGTCCTCTTCTCTCTCTCTGCCTATGGTTTACCGGGCAGTTCTGTTTGTGAGGATATATATATATATAGTCGGTGAAACTCCGACGAAACAGTTTGTCACAGCCCCTCGTTTGTTGTCCTCTTCTCTCTCTCTGCCTATGGTTTACCGGGCAGTTCTGTTTGTGAGGATATATATATATATAGTCGGTGAAACTCCGACGAAACAGTTTGTCACAGCCCCTCGTTTGTTGTCCTCTTCTCCCTCTCTGCCTACGGTTTACCGGGCAGTTCTATTTGACGATATATATCGTCACAAATATATATACTTCTTACAAAGCCCGGAATTTTACATGCTGACGATACATATCTAAGCATGCTTACACAAATGTGCACATCCGTCGGCGCATGCGCACGCACACATACCACACACACACATGCATACGAACACGCACACGGGCATGCACACGCACACATGCACATGGACATGTTCACTCGTGCAGAGGTACACCCAGGCATGCATCCCAGCACGCATGCACAGATATATACTCATCTTGGTGGAACAGGGGCTGTTGTGGTGAAAATCTTACACACACACACACACACATGGACATGTTCGCTCATGCAGAGATACACCCAAACATGCATCCCAGCACGCATGCAGAGATATAAATACGCATGCTTGTGCAATCGCACACATCCATCAGGGCACACACACACACACACACACACACACACACACACACACA
>BFEA01000508.1:536034-549014 GCA_003427395.1 Chara braunii | reverse complement strand
AAGGCTAATTCTGTCAAGCCCAACGAATTCAATTACCTGTCAAATCTGGACAGGACGGCCTTCCGGGGACCTTGTCCCACTTGCACCGTTTAGTTGAGGCAAGCAACTAAACGGTGCGACAGCTGAAAATATTCATTCTAATAATCTGATTCAATTTCAAATGAGAAGTGCATTTATAAACGGCACGAATACAATTGTTTTCTGGTTTTTCTTTTTTCACAATTGCAGTGGCATACAGGCACTTCCATTCCACAGCAGATTCTGAAAATGAAGAGTTGCCAGAATCCCGTCCCGGTACGAAAATGGCAAACGGAAGGAGGCTTGTACAGTTTCTCTTAAAAAACGCACTTGGCAAAAGGAACAAGACGGTCGTTGAGCTAGCTAGTAGATGTCTCGAAAAAAGGAGACAGCTAGCTCAACGGAAAGTGGCGAGGGTAGGGGGAGTGGTATTCAAGAGAGAGGGAGGATTTACTTCTGCTTTTTGCTGTAAGAAAAAGCACCGATAGTCTCTATTGCCTTTTTTTTAATAAAAACGGACCGCTAGACGACTTGGACGACGTGCATCTCCGTTGTCGCGTACAGTCACACAGCGTTGAAAACCCATCGTTGACCTCCTGTAGCTCAACGGAGCTAGTGGGACATGGTCCTGGGCCTTCTTTTATTGTCATTACAGTTTTACGGGGAAACCCGAAGCAGCCACATCCGTCCGCGCTCAAGCCGCCAACAAGGGCACATGGCCTTCATGCCTTTGTCCCAAACAAAAAAAGAAAGAAAAAGAAAAGAGTGATCTTCACGCGTGCCGCTTAGAATCTACCTTGAGCCGCACTGAAAGAATACATCAATTTTTGTTACCTCCAAGTGTGTCATCTCGGTGCATTTTAATCTTTCTCTGTATGGTTGCAATGCGTGAGGGTTGACGGGAAGGACTGCATGCACTGAACGTCAGCGAGGGGCATCACTGTCAATAGCAATGTCGTCCCGCCATCAAAAGGCGCAGGGATCAGATCCCGTTGGACTATTTTTGTGTCTGTGGTTACCCCTTGTTTATGTCTATGGTTACCTCTTGTTTACAGTCTATGATTGACCCTTGCTTAGGTCTATGGCTCCCCCTTGTCTATGCCTATGGTTACCCTTGTTTACGTCTAAAGCTACCCCTTGTGTTTTTTTTTCACGGCTATAGTCACTCCCTGTTTACGGTTATGGTTACCCCTTGTTTACGGTTATGGTTACCCCTTGTTTACGGTTATGGTTATCCATAACCCTTGTTTACGGTTATGGTTACGCCTTGTTTAGGGTTATGGTTACCCCCCTTGTTTACAGTTATGGTTACTCCCCTTGTTTATGGCTGTGGTTACCCCTCATGAGGGCTGCACTCCCATTGTTGCACTGTTGGTGGAGTTCTGCATACTCCCGTGTCTCTGTCATCGAACATCTCGTGGCTGCGACCTCAGGCTGACTCCGACTGTTTGGCTGGCTGTTACAGCTAAATTCACAAATTGAACTGTGCATTCGTGGCAGCTAATCTGGTCGTGAATACAATCCAGATACCGTTTTCTGTCCAGGGCGTCCTTCTCAGGCATACTCCCGTGTCCACTGCGTGCAGAACACCAATACAGAAAATACGGAATCACCTCTACACAAATGAGACTTTTTTTTTGCGTGCGTCTTTCAGAGGCTTGCTTGGGAACATACGTCAATGGTTGACAACATCAGAAGGTTAGCAATGCAGAATTGGCATTTAAGGAATTTGAAGCCCATACGGGCGCTTTACTAAATGTATCTGCCCGCAATTACGGCCCAAGGTTGATGAATCTGACCGCAATAACGTCCACAGCTGAGTAAAAAAAAAAATCCTAGTGTGAGTATACCCTGAAAGTGCTAACATTGCAGGCTATGTGTATGCCGAGTTACCACAATCCTGGCTGCCTTTTTCGAATTCGTTTCACAATTAGTAGTCCTCTTATATATGGCAACGAGTTTTTGGGAAGTTTTCAAGTTCAGGAAATTGTATGGGCCGACTTTTTGAGTTTTCGCTGGAAGGTCGGTGGCAATGTGTGATATGCTTCCAGCGCTCGATGTATGGTGCCTTGGATGATTTCTATTCTCTCCTCCTCCCCCCTTCCCATGCCTCGACCCACCATGATCTTTCTGCCTCTCCTCCGGTCAGCCCTGCAATTGGTTTCACGACGTGATATCAAATTCAGTGCATGGAGAGTTCGCTCTATTTTTCGCGCTGAGATTGATGCTCATTGTTCGTTCTCCAGCCCTATGGTCAGTTGTCGGAAGCGTGCACSCCCCCCCCCCCCCCYCCCCCCTCCCCTGCTTGTACCAGTCCACAACCCTCTTGTCAGGCTGCTGAGGTGTACGCTGTGACTGGGTGTCGCACAGTGATTGGCTACCAGCTTCACCCCAGTAGAACGTTCAGTAATTGCCGCTGTATCTAGACTGACAACTGCCCAAATACGCCTATAATAATGACCGGGCCTATTACACGGCTGCAGACGGTAGGAGGATGACACTCGCTGCAAAAGGACTACGGGATGCCCAACTGCGCAGACAGTTGTAAATATCTCACGGATGGATTCTCAGGTTGACGACCAGATTCTGAGGTACAGGATACAGAGAGGTGGATGACGATGTAAATGATGGGGCTGGCTTCCTCTCTTGATGGCATTTTGATAAACTATTGTGAATCGCACACAACGGACGTCGTGTCGTCCTTCAAAGCACAGGGGCCATGCTAATCTTCTCTTTCTCTGTATCGTTCCAGTTTTAACAGATGCCCCAAGGACAACGGAAGTTGTTTCCTCTCTTTGCTTCTTTCTCTAACAATTATTTGATCCTCCTATTCATCTGGTTGCATCTTTTAGATCCGAACTCTGCTCTGTATCTCACCAGGTCATGGGTGTACGAAAATGTCTGTCCTGTATTGTTTTTAGTTCAGAATGCAAACTCTTGTTGGCAAAGCCAAGAGTGGAAGCGGTGTCTTGGTTCACGACTGCCGGGCAGGAAGGGGATTTTCCATGCTCGCTTGGGCCAGCAGAAGGGTAGAGCTGCTAGACTTTCTCTCTAGAAAAGGAGTTCCCCGTAATTGCGGTCAACTTGACGATGGATTGTATTCTCATGACACTCTCATTACCAGTTCCTTGCGATGCAGTGTCCTGTTATTTCAGACTTTCCCTGGCCTGGGGCTCACAAGTCCCACTCCTGAAATCCTGCCTCTCCTCCTCTCTTTTCAACCCTTCGCCGATGTGCGCTCCTCACGATGCCAACTGCGACATCTCTCTCTCTCTCTCTCTCTCTCTCTCTCTCTCTCTCTCTCTCTCTCTCTCTCTCTCTCTCTCTCTCTCTCTCTCTCTCTCTCTCTCTGCTTTTCCAGTTCACAAACAAAGGATGACTGTGACATGAAGTTTCGTTGGACGTGCAATGACTCATAAGGCGGTGTGTGTGTACAGGCTCATGGGGCTCCCACAAAGCCAATAACTCAACCTAGCAAGCGCCAACGATGCAACGTCATGCATCCACAGCGTTGCGAGGGACAATCCACACACACACACACACACACAAGAGACAATCCACACACACACACACACACACACACACACACACACACACACACACACACACACACACACACACAGGTGTTATGCCCGTGGGATGGCTGGTGCACAATTTAACATGTTTGCTATCATTGCCAGACACAAGTGCATCCTCTCACACCAGTACTTTCCTGGATTTGTACTGCTTTCCTGGATTTGTGCTGATTTTTATTGTCAATCCTAGACACAAATGCACAAAGGCTGCCACCTGGCGAAAGGCATTCTCAAACACTTAACCGACGGTTTTGCAAACCAGTGTGTTACCATTGCAATCCTGCCTCTTCTCATAAAACACTGTGTAATTGGTTTTATCCAGTCTGCAGACGTATCGTGCACACGTGCATGGAACCACCAGTAACTACTCCGACGCTTCCTGCCAGCCATTTCTGTCCGGTAGGCTGAGCCCCGAAGGGCGCAGCACATTAATGCCTGCATCAGAGTGGCTGAACAGCTCTGGATCGTCACAAACAGAACTGCCCGGTGAACCGTAGGCACAGAGAGAGAAGAGGACAACAAACGAGGGGCTGTGGCAAACTGCTTCGTCGGAGTTTCACCGACTCATCAGGAGGCTGAACCCTCAACAGTCTGCAGAATCCCCTAATTGATTACACTGTAAGTGATAATCCACCTTAACCCCAGCTGTGGTTAAGCATCATATATAAATCGTCACAAGCATATCAGAGCGCACAAGCGAAAAAAAAGGAAAAAGAAAGAAAGAAAGAAGGAAAACAGGAAATATATGAGTCGGTGAAACTCCAACGAAACAGTTTGTCACAGCCCCTCGTTTGTTGTCCTCTTCTCCCTCTCTGTCCTCGTGTGTTACCGGGCAGTTCTATTTGTGACGATATATATATAAAGTATTTGAATTATCTCCTCGTGGTTTTAAATTTTTAAGACAACAGAAGACCAACCATGAGGAGATAATTCAAATACTTCTTTTTTTTTTGCGTGGGGCAGGGGGGGGACCATTGGAACATATATTATAAACGGGAAGGGAGGGCCAAGAATCCCTCACAAACAACCCGACGAAAGTAATGGGGACAATACCCAGCTTAGGCTCCTGGGAACCGGGTCCAGTGTCCCATGAATACAAGTTTCCTAAATTAGAAACAAATGTTGGGCATCTCCCCAAGACACAACCTCTCCAATTGCACACAACTTTTAGAAAGGCCTCCAGACACCAAAAACTCCTCTACGGTGGGTGGCTAAAACCCTAAACCCTAAACCCTAACCCCAGTGGGGATAACAACCAAGGACAAAAATGAAGCCTGTCTGCAGAGTCCACTCTTGCAAGGCTAGAATCCCTTCCCCATGTCCCATCAACCCATTTTCTGCTGGAGGTGATATCCCTCTATCCTGGCGGTGGTAGGAGAACCGCCAGAATTGAGGGCTTATCTGTCCGGCTGCGCCATCCATTGGTGGGGAGCAGCACCTGCTGGAAGCCGGGTCTAGCGTCCCATTGATACATCCTGTAACACAGAGATTGCTGTTTGGTGTTTCCTAGGGCTGTGGTCATTATTGTCTCGTCCCAGCACTCGACTGCTCCAATCGCTCGTTGTTTACGTCCGTTCCAATCGCTTGTGATTGTGTGCCGGATAACCTATGTACTCCGTGGCTTGACTGCAACAAACTTCCTCCAAAAACATTGGTTATTATTCCTGTTGTCGCAGATTAACTGCATGACGATTCCCCCTTATTGATTGGGCAACATAGAGCCAATTGTCTTCCTTCTGATGTTCTGCCTTTTTTATGTGTCCCTGAGACAATCCCTTCGTCAGACCAATCAAATGCTTTCTTTGTAATCTGGTTCCAATTTATTACCATTGGAGATCGTGGGAACTGGGGAAATAATAAATGCTTTAGAGACAAAACAAAAACACAAATGCGGAAGACGAGCAGATTTCATTCTGTTGAAAAAATCAGATTCGGACCCGAATGACTCATCTTTAGAGACAAAACAAAAACAAATCCAGTCATTCGGACCTTGTTGCATGATCTCATGTGAGTCTCATTGAGTGCGAATGACTGGATTCTTGATGGCGGAAAGAATTTCAATGATGATGTGGCAATCATCTTATGAATAGTGCCCAATTCTATCCACCGTAGATAGTAGTTGGACTTTTTTTTTTTCTTTTTTTGGGGGGTTGGAAATGGTATGTGCTCAAAGTTTCTCCCAACTTGAAAACCTACCCTCGGTTACTTTAATGTAGACTACCGTCTTCCCCTGAATAAAATGGACAGTCATTATATCCGTATTTGCCCAACTTTCAGTCCAGATGCAGGGAAAATGACAGCACCTTCTATACGGGTTAAGCCAGTATTGTTGTGTCACTCACAGCCTCTATTCATTCCTTTTGTGTAGCTCGATTAAATTGTCTATTCATTCCTTTTGTGTAGCTCTATTAAATTGCCTAGACTCCATCTCACAGGGTCTTGTCCTACCGCCTGCTGGGTTTAGTTGCATTTCGACGAAGATAGGCTGTGGATGGGATGGTACTTCACACGTTTTTTCAAAATTAACCCTATCCAGTCGCGTTTGAGATATCGTGAGTCGTGTGTCTTCGGGCCTCTCTCTCTCTCTCTCTCTCTCTCTCTCTCTCTCTCTCTCTCTCTCTCTCTCTCTCTCTCTCTCTCTCTCTTTCTCAACATGACTCGCATCGTTTGAAGATCTGAGCTTTTCTCACACTCTTCGCTCGTTTCAAGGGTAGGAATGAGTTGAGCTCGATTCCACTTGTCCTACATTAGGGTCACTGATGTCAACAACAATGGGCTGCAACAGGTCTGGTGGTCACCAACAAGCGCCGATACTAATATCTTCCCCCCAAATAGAATGACTGCTTTATTCCCCGGACCATAAACTCCCTATCATTATGAATGTATACACGCTTTATCCTCGTCAAATACATGCAAGATAATAGTACAGGGTTATGCACGGCGGCACAAGGTAAGTATTATTAGAATGGTCAAGGTTACCTGATTGGTTTCTGCAATTAAGCCCACCCACTGCCATCGGTGGAAGACCATCGATGGATATGGAGCAGCTCCTGTTGACTATAGTCGTATAACAATGAACCAGCGATGGATCTCATGACCATAGCATGGAGCTCTGCCAATCGCATCCCGCACGGAGGTCAATCCATTTTGTATTTACATAGTGAGCGCTAGCCAGCCATCCGACAACCGTGATCGGCACCTCTGCCGACCATATCCTCCTACTACTGAAAGATTGACAAAATAAGGGCATACTCATACACTAGCAACTTTTTCTCGCTTATTTATGAACGGAATTGCATACGAGTCGGGCCGTAAATGCGGTCAGGTGCATTTACGATAGCGGTAGTGTGAGTACGCCCTAAGTCAAAGTGTCATCCCCCTCTAACGCAAGCTACTCTGCAGCCATCTCTTCAACACAACTTGACATCCTACCTCTCACAGACGTGTCACTGTACCAACTATCGCCGCCAATACGCATATTCATCATATGAGGCAGGCGGATCCGCCTTCCACCCGCCTATACTCTCCTCGTCATCGCCAACGATACCATCATTCTCTTGAAAATTGTCCGAAGAAAAAACGGGAGGCGTTGACAGCGGACGCAGCAACTCCCCCGAGCTGACATTGTCCTCGCTTCCCATTGAAGGAAGCAAATTGCAACACAACAACACCGGAGGCGTCCCGTAAGTTTCGCCAACGGAGCGAGACAAGCTACCAGCAATATCATTGGCTCCGCCACCAATCTCCTCATGGAAACCCAGTACAGTCTGCCTGTGAGGGAACGATGGATATTTGTTACAAGGAGGACCAGATTCAGCAGTCAAGCATCCACTTATCCTTTCAGCGACAACCTTGTCTGGTGGCAGAGCGCCGTCATTTGCAGACGGGATGCGGGCATAAGCGGCACCATCATCTTGATGACATGGCGAAGAGAGGTGTAGGTTCCTTCCATCCACTTCCCTTCCTTCCCTCCCAATGCGTTCTTTGGCGAGCAAGCTTCCGTTTAAACCATCCTCCTCTGGCTTCACCACCCCTCGTGGGCCCAGATCAGCAAGCTCCACTGGGGTAGGTGGGACCGCTCTCTCTTTCGAGTCTCCTCTATTGGAACTCAGCACTTCTCTGTCTTGTACATCTGCACTAATTCTGCCACTCAAATCGCGTTGCTGCTTTGCCGGACCTTCACGATCGACATTTGAAACCTGGTCTCTCGTTCCCAAACCTGCATCACTGACACTTGGGACCTCTGGTCTCTCTTCTAAACCTGCACAGCTCACACTTGGGACCTCCGGTCCCTCTTCTAGACCTGCACCACTTACAAATGGGACCTCTGGTCCCTCATGAAGACCAGCGCGAGTGACACTTTGGACCTGTAGTTTCTCATTGGAGCCTGCGGCACTGCTGAAACTCGGGACCGCTTCTGGTCTCAATTCCAAACCTGCATCACTGACACTTGGGACCTCTGGTCTCTCTTCTAAACCTGCATCACTAACAATTGGTACCCCTGGTCTCTCAATAAGACCGGCACGACTGACACTGTGGACCTGCAGTCTCTCACTGGAGCCACCATTGACGCTTTGGACCTCCGGTCTCGCTTCTAAACCTGCACCACTGAACCTTGGGACCTCTGGCCTCTCTTCTACACCTGCCCAACTACCAATTGGCACCTTTGGTCTCTGAACAAACCCCACACTACTGACACTTCGGACCTGCGGTCTCTCACGAAAACCGGCACCACTGACACTTTGGACCTCCGGTCTCTCGTTCAGATTGCAACCACTAACACTTGGCACTCCCACCCTCTCTCCCAAGTCTCCATCACTAGTACTCGAGACCCTGTAAACCCCTTGCCTCTCTCCCAAATCCGTGTCATTGACACACACGACTCCTCCCCTACTCTCGCAAGCTTTACCTGCACTTGAGAGTCGTTGCACAACTCCTCCCCTCCTCTCGAAAGTTTTGCCGACATTCCCGCTTGAGAGCCGTTGCACTTCTCCTAAACCCGCACCATTAACGCTCCAAATCTCCCCTCTCACTTTCTCCACATCTGCACCGCAAAGGACAAGCGGGTCGTCACAACATGACGCCTGCTTCATTCCATCGCGACAGCAATCTCCATCACTCTGCAGTGCAACGCCACAACAAACCTCTGGCAAACCAGAACCAGCCGTTTTCTGTGAACATCGCACAGATCGAGCTCCCTGATTATGTCGGTTTGGAACAACCGATACCACTTGTGTAGTCAGAAATGGCACAGAAGAACGGCGAGCCAAGAGGGAATTGAACCGTGGCCAATCGCTTTCGTTCACCCTGCAGCGCTTCGATTGGAGGAACCGTCGCTCACCACCAGTAGGGGAAGACGGACAGGCATTGACAGTGCCGACCTTGGGAATATTGCCGCGTCTGCGTTTCCGATCCACCTCTTCCTCTGAAGCCAGTCTCTTCCACACCTGTGTATACATATTACATATATATTGTCACATGATATCAGAGCGCCAAAGCGAAAAACAGAAACAAGAAAAACTGAATTCATTTTTAATCTTCTTCCTTACAACTCCCCCTGTTCGTAAAGAACCTCTTTTGCGTAAAAGGCCGCCCACGTGGATGTGGGTTGAGCGGCGGCTGCCCCCACCCCCGTGTGTTATATCGACCCACTTGCACACAGCAATAAAAAGGCAAAGAGGCAAAGAAGAGAGGAAGGGAACAGCCAAATAAAACAGAACAGGGGGCAACAAAACAGATCCCAGATGACAAGTCCCACATGCAAGCACCGCCCTTGCCCACAGGCCACACGACGGGACAAGACCAACCAGGATGTCAAAACATTCTTGACTGCAAAGAAATCAAAAAAAGTACGAAAAATAACCCATCCCGGATGACGGTTCCCACATACAAGCCCCGCCCCGCGCTCAAAAGGCCGAACAACGGGAAACAACCAACCAGGATGCCAAGACAATTAAAAAAAAAAACGGATGACTGGTCCCACATGAAGCACCACATATATATTTGTCACAGCCCCTCGTTTGTTGTCCTCTTCTCCCTCTCTGCCTACGGTTGACCGGGCAGTTCTATTTGACGATATATATTGTCACATTGTGAATCAGAGCGCAAAAAAGGGAAAAGAAAAAAGGAAAAGGAAAAAAGGGAAAGGGAAGGAGGTAAGGAAAGCTCCACCTGTTCATAACCTCTTACGTACAAGGCCAGCCACGTGGATGACAGGTTGAGCGCTGGCTGCCCCCATCCCCGTGTGTCACAAGGACCCACTTGCACGCAGCCAAAAGGCAAAGAGGTAAAGAAGGGGAGGAGGAAACCAAACCTGACAGGGAAAGAAAGATAGGGAAAGAAAGATAGGGAAAGAAAGATAATCCAATTATCACAAAGCAAATAACACATCCCACAGATCAACGTATCTTTTTTCTTTTTTTCTTTTTTTCTTTCTTTTTTCTTTTTTTCTTTTTTTCTCTTTTTCTTTTCTTCTTTTTCTCTTTACCTGCCCCCACCTCGGCAGATAGGACAGCTACGGTGAGGATGATGTGGATGTTCACAAGGATGCCCAAGGAGAGCTGCGCCAGCACAGCATTCTGCAGGACGGCTAGCACGAACCATCCCATCAAAACAGTCCTGACGATATATATGTATATATGGTCAAAATATGTATATTTACATGGGTTAATTGCAGAAATAGCGCGCCTGTTGAAGTTTCGCAGCAAAAATATTGGCGCGGCCCAAGTTTCGTTGCAAAAATGTATCTTTCGTTGCAGCTTTAGAGGTCCCGGTAGTTTCACAGCAAAAATATTTGCTGGCGGGGCCCCACTTTCCTTGCAAAAATAGATGTTTCGGACCCGTATAACATTTCTGCTGCCAAACTTCAAGAACGCGCTATTTTTGCAATTGCCCCAACTTACATTGTCCCATATCTATAAAGTACTGGTACAAACTAGAAAAATACACATTGCAAAACAAACGGGACAAAAAAGCAGACAACATAAAGCACACCAAAACCTTTCTCTTGCCCCTTTCCAGGTGTAGTTCTTTCTTCTCTTTCCTTACTTCCACTTTTCTAGTGGTTTCGCTTTTATTAATTGTTGCAGCTCCCCCTCCCCCTTTACTGAGCCTCTCATGTACAAGGTTCACCACGTTGATGTAGTTGAGCACGAGCTCCTCGGTCGTGATGACGGAGGTGCCATAGCTAAAAAGCTATGGAATGTGCTTCATTGTTGTTTTCTGTGGATTTTTTTCGAGATCGTTTTCACATACTTCTGCTGCGCAGTGCAGCTATGTGTTGGGCGCTTGTCGGTCTTGACTGACTTTGCTACTTCTATCACCGAGCACGAGCTTCCCACATCCGTGTGCCACGACGCCCACTTGCACGCTATGAACAAGAGGCAGAGTGTACAGTGCATGTACACTCACCAGGTCCATGTACAGTGCAGGCACAGATTTGGGATGGAGGATGGAACCACTCACCGGGTCGAGCACGGCGCAGTTCAAGTTGGTGGTCCCCCACTGCTACTTGTAGGACCACCAACTGATATGAAGCCGAGAGAAGGTTAACGGAGACCCTAATTTTCAGACCACTTGCCATGCCATTTATATGAAAACCAAAGGGTCATTTTAATCATTAACCATTTGTGCCCTGCTATAGTTACTACCCTCTGCCTCTGGGGAAAACGATGCTCCCCATCAAATTCAAGCTCAATTAAATTGCAAGAGAGTCCAACGCCGAATAAGACGGCCAGGAGTCAAACTCCTCTGCAGCTCTCATTGTCCAAGCAGGGTCGTAAACCACCAGCGCCCATCCCAACTACTACCCTGTTTCGAACCCATCAGTTAACAGTGTCCAAGCTGTACATAGGCTTGGAGTAGAGGAGGTCAACGACTGCCCCAAAAAGGAGCCGTGAGAATAAGTGTTCCGACGTTGGCGACGTTTCGCGCTCGTTTCCTTGGACATAAAAATCTGATAAAATTCGTGGATGTAGGCTCCATCCGTGGCGTGGCGTGGCGTGGCGTGGCGTGGCGTCGCGTGGCGTGGCGGCCTCCGCCCGAGACTGCCTGCCCCAGAAGGGGGGGATTTGACAAATAAAACACACAACACCGCCACCAGAACAGTCCGCTCTTCAAGATACGAGCAGCGGCCTGAATAAAACGAGCAGATGTCAAATGCAAAATCCGGAAATCCAAAGAGAAGGCCGGCTGATCCATCCATGGAAGAAGAAGAAGAAGAAGAAGAAGAAGGAAATCCATTGGTCTTCTCCCTGATCCATCCATGGAAGAAGAAGAAGAAGAAGAAGAAGAAGAAGAACAGCAAGAACTACAAAGCTGGGCGATCCCTCGCTAGACAAAGAAGAAGAAGAAGAAGAAGAAGAAGGAAGAAGAAGAAGATGAAGAAGAAGAACAGCAAGAACAACAAAGCTGGGCGATCCCTCGCTCGACAAAGAAGAAGAAGAAGGAGAAGAAGGAGAAAGTTGGATGACCCGGCCATGGAAGAAGGAGAACAAGAAGAAAGCTGCCCGATCCCCCCCTAGGCTTAAGAAGAAGAAATAAGCTGGCAGACCAAGCCATGTAAGAAGGAGACAACGAAGAAGAAGAAGAAGTGGAAAGCTCGTTGACCCAGCCATGGAAGAAGAAAAAGAAGACGAAGAAGAAAAGTGAAAGTGCTAACAACATCTAACAAACATGCACCTCAAGACAGATCGAGTGGGGGGAACCTTTACCATCGCCCTTGAGACATCCACCGAATGGGAACGCTGGTCTTCTGGTCCTACCTACATTGCATTCCCGCGCCTTCCCCCTCCACCCGCAACCTTTCTGGCAACAGTAAGCTTCCCTGAAGCTTCCCTGAAGGGACGGGGGGCGACAGGAAGGGTGAGGGCGAAGAAAGCGCACAAAAGCTGTTCGAGTCTACTCGACGGGAAACAGGGGGGAGTCGGTACAAAGATGTAGTACAGAATAATGACGGCAGTTCACATCGCATCGGCCTTAGGGTCTCGATCCACCACTGGCAATTTATCAAAATGGCGATACATTGTATCTTGCAATCGAATGTGTCAAGATTCATCTGTCCTTTTCACATTTGCCGAGTGGTAGAACGAGGCCGTCAGAAGGTGGTTGTCCGTACCCGTTATTTTCTCGAGTCAGCCGGTACGGAACACATACCATTTTTTTTTTCTTTTTCCTTTGTGCTAACATACATCAGTCAGAAAGCGAAGGAGAGAGGAGCAGAGAGGAGGAGAGAGGAGGAGAGAGGAGCAGAGAGGTGAAGAGAGGAGCAGAGAGGTGGAGAGAGGAGCAGAGAGGAGGAGAGAAGGAGAGAAACGAAGGAGGAGGGAGCATAAGTCTTAGAAGAGAAAGGCAAAAATAGAGAGGGAAAAAAAAAAAAAAAAAAAAAAA
>BFEA01000508.1:514400-525943 GCA_003427395.1 Chara braunii | reverse complement strand
ATATATATATATATATATATATATATATATATATATATATATATATATATATATATATATATATATATATTTAGGTCCCGAAATATTTTTTGGCAGGGGCCGAACGCCGTCAGGTTCGGACCCTGTACGGCACCCCGAGCACCCGTATGCACGGAGGTCTGCCCGGGGACCTCTGTACGTACGGGCTGGTGACCCTGCCTATATATATATATATTTCAAAACATCTGAACTCTTTATTTCACTTGAAAAGGGCAGGAGAGAGAGAGAGAGAGAGAGAGAGAGAGAGAGAGAGAGAGAGAGAGAGAGATTTCAGTTGTGCTGCTGTATTGCTACGAGAGGTGTAGTAGTAGTTAGTAAGTGTTAAAAATTCATAATAAATAAATGTCGCAAACCATGTCAGACTCAACTATCGGCAACAACACTGTGCATGAAAGACTTTCTAAGCGGTCACAATTATCAAACTTTGATGTTTGTACGGAACACCGCACTGCTTCAGACATGCAGGCTGACATGAACATCTTGGATTCGGGAGGAGTGGAGGCTCATCATGATAACAATTTGCCCTACCTTCCCCACAACCTTTTATTTTTTGTCTACACCCCCAGCGACGCAGATGCAAAGGAGTAACATTCGTGTTAGCAGGGTGGTGTTGGAACGTTTCCAAGGTGTCCACAAACTACCACGAAAAGAGAACAACAAACTTACGAAGAGTGGTGTTGTTTCCGTTTCACTAAATTGGTGTGCTGCCAAGATAGGTAACATGCATAGAAGGATACGCGATGCAGAGATTGTGAATGACGTAAGTGCCTCTAACTACAGTGCCGACAACAATTGTGTATCGTCTAACGAGCAATGCAAAACGCACAGCGCAAACGAATCTTGTATCGGCGTAGCAGGACCCGTGCAAGATGTCATAAAGTGGAGAGATGGGGACAAAGATGCCCCTTCCGTCGAGCCTAAGTGCTGCGAGGCCTGTGTCGTTGTGTGCATGAAGAAATGGAAAGGCAAGCACCACCCACACGTTGTCTTATGCGAGCCAGTGAAAATACTGCAGTTGCAGGGGGTTTTCAAATTATTTTGTCCGCTTCATGGGGGGGCACATGCGGTACTCCAGGCAGGCTGTTGTGGTCGTCTTTCGCTGGTGCAATGGATGTGAATCGGTATGGCAGTCCAACAGGGCTAAGAACACCACTGTGAGCTGCCGATGTTTTTTGTTGCGGATGTTCCATGTTGTGCTCACGTCCGACATGGGCTATACGCTATTTAACGATTTGTGTACTGCGTTGGGCATGCGTGCAATGCACAAAACATCTTTCTATCATGTCAACACGAATTTGTATGGGATAGAGAAGGGGTGGTGCGTTGTTGCTATATCAGTAGTGCAAAAGAGTATGGACGAGGCTATTGAGGCTGTTAACGGGAAGTTCGATTTCATGAAGATCGTTGTCAATGGGAGGTATGACTCATCCCGTGATGATGCGCATTGCACTTTCGTTGTGATGTGCAGACTTTACGGAAGCAGGCGGATCAATCTTCATGGTCTTTGGAGTTGGAAGCTACTGACCTGACACTGACTGGACTGGTGGAGGAGAAGGGCTTGAAAATCAATGAATGTGTCCATGACGATTGCGGTGATGTAAACTCCGTCTTGGCGCGAAAGGATATTGCCTCGCAGCACGACATGTGACACAAAGCGAAAAATCTTGCAGCCAGGTTTTCAGATCGGTTGGCGACTGCGAGACGCATCTCGCCGAAAGAAGTGGATGACAACTTTACTCACGAGGAAGTGAAAAAAATTGGAAGAGATAAGCTAATGGGGTGGCTACGTGGTCGTGGAGAGGCAGTGAGGAGTGATTCTAGAGTGGGCCCACTTGCTGAACGGGTTTCCGAGATGAAATTCAGAGTGGTAGCCCCGACTTCCACCACAAACATCAGGCTTGAGCACCCGGGGCTGGCTGGGGGTGCGCCTGCGGAGGATGTACGAGAATGGTTTTATGTGGTTTGCAAGCGCACAGCGAAGAACATCCACGCTGACCCGACAACAGCAGGCCAACGGATTGCAGAAGACATGCAGGTGCTAGCCAAACACTGGGTTGAGAATCACTCGGACTGCACGGAGGGTGGACGTGATGGGTATTGTGCAGTCTTGGTGGAGTCTTTTGTAATGTCGCGGTACACATGAGATGGACACTCGTAAAGGCCGGTCGTAAAATTCTTGTCATTCTTTTGCGCCATCGAACAAGATGAGGCACTACACTCGCTTTCGATTTAGTTGCAATGTCGAGTGCTTCAACTCGACGCTCCCACGGTATGTCATAAAAAGAATCCATTATAATGTGTCCTACTGCGCACGAACTGGCTGCGCCACGTTGCATTGGAATCACAAGGCCACGAAGAAACCGTTGAGAATAGTCGGACGGTGTGCCATCAACCAGACACACCGAAGATGCCGCACTCGCAGACGCATCCTTGCACCGAAAAACCTTATGTTGCTTGACAAGATCGTTGCGTAGGTTTTTGCAACATCGAAAGTTTCTTCTTGGGAGGAGAAGTGCACCAACATTGTCCATAAGGACACGATCGATCGACAACACTCAGCGTCGGAGGAGGCAAGCAACACATGGGAACAACAACAATAACCGGATGGTGACGCCGACGAGGAAAACATGCAAAACCTGTCGGGTGATGACGGTGATGGTGAGGATGTGAGAGGGGATGAATGAAACATCGAGGATGACGACGATGACGATCACGTCTACTATGTCATCCCCGGGGATGACGAAAAGAAGTTGCAATGTGGCAGTCACAACAAGGATTGAGTGTGTGTGTGTTTGCGTATATGTGTGTGGGGGGGGGGAGGGGCATGGATACGTTTGTCTACTTTCACCAATAACTACCATTGCAACAAGTGCTAACTGTGTCGCTGCATCAACGGCTAATGTTACCAACACTGTCGCTACTTCTATGGCATCTACTACCACTACTGCTACCGCAACTGCCTCAACTACCACTACTAGTAGTACTACCACAACTATTATTATTGCGACTGCCTCTACAGCCACTAACAAAAAACTCTACCATGGAGACTGACACCACCACCTCCGCCACCACCCACATTCCAATAACACCACACTGCCACCAGCATCAACATTAACAATGACACCCTCAAACAAGCATTGGACCATAAGAACAACAAGAACAATGATCGTAACAAAAACAACAACAGCAGGTAAAAATATAAGAAAGATAACCACAATAACAACAATAACAACAATAACAACAACAACAACTACAACAATAAGGACAACAACAAGGACAACAACAGCAACGGAAATAGCAACAGCAAGGTAAACTGCAAGAACAACAACAACAACAACAACAATAACAACAACATCAACAAGATCAACTACAAGAAGAAGAACGATAAAGACGTCAACAAGAACATAACCAACAGCAACAACAACAACAATCACAAAACAAAAATTGAAACAACAATACCCCCTCGCCCCCCACACCACCACCACCACAGTGAGGTCATCGTGAAAACGACGTCAAGCTATGTTACACTACTAACACCTCAAACAACATTCACGTAAACAAACAACACGGAAAAGAAGCACCGGACAACAAAACCAACCACCACCACCAGTACAACAATAATGAGAAGAAGATGACTAATAGAATGGGTCAGGGCAAGTTATCGGGCAGACACAAAATAAATACAAATAAAAATACAAATACAAATAAAAAAATTGAATTTTTTTGTTTTATAACAAAATTAGGTATTGACTCTCGACATAAACTTGAGGAAAAGGTTGTTCAATCCTGTTATGTGTATAACGTAGTTGTTTTTTTTTTGTAACTTTCGTAGAGTCTATGTGTATAACGTAGTTATTGTTTTTTTGTAACTTCCGTAGAGTCACAAAAACGAGTTATAAGTGCATTGTGGGAAAACATACACTTTGCAATTGCACTTCGGGCACCCTACCTGGCCAGAAAGATGGGTTGTATACATTGCACTAAATGCCATTCGAAACTGTGTCTTCACCCATAGTGCAATTATAACTCACTCTTGTGACTCCTGCGTACTTTCCCCTTGTTTTTAATTTTTTTTATGTTTGTGTGCCCTTCGTTGTTTTTGACACAGTCAATCCACAAGGTCTAAGAATATGACCCTCTCCACCCGGCTGGTAGCCATGCAGAACAACAAGAACAACACCAATATATGAAACAACAACATTAGCAGTAGTTGTAAATAACAACAACAACAACAATGACACAAATAAAGAACAACAAACAATAACCCACACCCATATTGTCGTAGCTCAGCCTCCTGATAAGCCAGTGTGAATTTGGCGAAACAACATGTCCATCTGTGGCCCGACCCTCCCTCCCAACAATGCCATGGCACCACGGAGACGATCCCCAACATCACCACCACCAGCATCATCAATAACAATCGCACGAACAAGAAGCAATCAATAACAACAACAACAACAACAATAGCAACAACCACTTCATAAACAACAAACACAATAACAAGCACAACAACAAGAAGTAATAATAATAAAACAACAACAACAATTCTTGGACATGTTGTTGTGGCGGAGCCTCCTGATGGGCCAGTGTGAATCTGGCGAAACAACATGTTTGTCCGCCTACTAAACCCTCCTAATACAACTTGTGTGATTAACTCGACCGCTTGCAGAAGGACCTGTGCAGCAGTAGTAGTTCCAGTTTTGGAGCAGGTACACCAACAACACAAAGAAACACAAGAGCAGGACAAAATGTGTCCTTTATGTGTGCATTGTTCTTCCATTTTGGTGTGTATGTGTGACAGTATGTGTGTGTGTGTGTGTGTGTGTGTGTGTGTGTGTGTTTGTGCTAGTGTGTATGCGTGTATGTGTGTGTGCATTTGTGCATGTATGTGTGTGTGGGGGGGGGTGTTTTCGCCGCTGCTGCAACGATTGTTTTTGTGTGTGTGTGTGTGTTCTGGTGGGAGTACAACCCATAATACCACTTTTGGCAATCCCAGCAGCATGATGAGTGGCACCATTAGGCCGTTGCAGTACCAGTACCAATGAGAGTAACATTCAAATATTCGCACCGGTACAATGTGATAGTCGCATCGGTACCGGTAGCATAGGGATCGTAACACCTGTAGTAGTGCAAGAATCAGTATCCCGACGTAGTAGTGATAACATCAGTACTCCCGTACGAGTAATATCACAATGCATTTTTTTATTGTTATTAGCACCAAATGTTGCAACTTTTATGGACAGACTATATAATATATTCAAATAATACACACCCCCAGAACCTCAATTTTGAAAAACGATCAGCCAGTGCTAACAACGAGGGGTCGTACAGGTGGTGCAATTCAGCAATGGTTGTATGACTTCCCATCGCTTCATTGCACAAACTTGCAGTTGTTGTAGTGATTGGCGAATCATGTTCCAAGCACGACTGTCAAATGAAACATGGAAAGACCAGCTACGTAGCATATTTGGTCTGCTACTGAATACTGGTGACTACGGCCCACAACCATACAATTGCACACATTTATCGAAGCGAGAACGCAATGACATTGTAAACGACAACATTGACAACGAATTGCCCAAATTGCCCAAATTCTTTCCCTCAGAGAACGTGGATGTCATGCAGAATATGAAAACATCCAAGACACGAACAAAGACACGAAATTGCTTCATTTCATTTTGTGATTAACAAAATATACTTTAAATAGCCCGCATGATGTACTGAAGTGTTGATGCACCACCCAAAGAGAAACAAGATGACGAAGAGGCTAATTAACCTCTATAATAATCTGGATCATGGCGCCAATAGCCAATAGCAAGACGTAATTAAAAAAAAAAAAAAGATGGACATGATGTCGTGGTGGAACCTCTTGATACACCAATGTGAATCTGGCGAAATAACATGTCCGTCCGCCTACTAAACCCTCCTAATACAACTTGTGTGATCACCTGGGCAAGGCGATCGCGATAGGAGTGTTAGTTTTTGTGTTAAGTTGGAGGTTTGGTCGGCGCAGGCATTATTGTTGCGCGGTGCACTAGGGGGGACGAGTGAGAAGAGAAGAGCAATGGGGTCGAACCACGTCTAGGCAAGGGACAATACTAGGTATATAAGAGGAAGGACGAAAATCGGTATGACGCAACCCTTTTCCGTTTTGCTCGTTAAGATTCTCGGAAGAATCGAGAAAGGTCAAAATGCTAAATAGAGGTTGTTGGTCACGATGAGCTGAGTGATCGTGTTAGTTCTTGGTTTATAATAGTAACGAGGAAGCTGATGAGAGATGAGGTATGTAGGAGGAAAAAAAAAAAAGATATAGTGGGAGCGAAAGACTATGTATCCCGCCCGTGTTATGACAGGAATCGAGAGAGGGGGAAAAGGTTGACTGAGTGTTCCTGACTAATGCAAAGCAAATGACGCAGTCGGAAGGTGGTGAACGGGGGCGAGTCCGGTGGCATGAGTTGTAGAAATTGTGTTCAGACGCGAAGGTTATAGTTATATGATGAATTTTTTCACGGTTCACCGAAAAAATTCACTCCAAATAAACTCGTTCTACCGGTCGAAAGGGCGTAAGGCCGACCTCGGGATCAAAAGTTTACCTACGGGGTGAAGCGTCGTCCACCTCATTGAGCGAACTAGTAGCGGGGCAAGTTGCAGACTGGGAGTTTGCCTACTGACCAGTGTGTCGCCTATCCTATCAGTCGAAGCCGCAAGGAAGCAGCCGCAAGGAAGCAGCAGCAAGGTGGCAGGCTTAATTATTGATCGGGAGTTGCTCACCGGACAATTAGCTGCACGCGAACATTGAGATAGAAACTTACCTGTTGACTTATCCTGTCGGCCAACACAACAACCATTCTACCCGGCGGAGTAGTATAAGCCTAGTTGTGAGACGACAAACTTAATTATTGGTGGGTGAGGAGCCCATCTTATCAGACCGGCGTGCTACTCAGCCTGTTGTGCGGGGCGATTGAACATAGTTGTGGGACTGCGGACTTATCTACTGGCGAGTGCGTTATTTATCTTGTCGATGGAGCTAGTCTGAGGTCACAAGCAGTTATCGGGTAGCTGAAAATTTAGGAATGAAAATTATAAAGTAAGAGTTTTTGGCAATCTGAAAATCCTGAATGGTATTGAAGTGGTGAAAGGTCCGACGACCCTGAAAACCACTTGTTTAGGCAGGCTGCATCCTGAAGTGGTGAAGGGTGTCCTTAAGTGGTGATAAAAAATACGACTGTTGTTAACCTTCTCTCGCAAGGTTGCAAGCTCGCCCATAGCTAACGCATTTCGGATCGTGAGCTCGACGGGGTGGCTGAGTCCTTTGAAGGGGGTCATCGCAGCAAGTTGAGAAGTCGTCAAGAGGGTCAACGGTCATGGGTTTGACTTCAGTTGGCCCAGCTGCTGTGCATTCTGGCCACCATTGCGAGGCCCTCAACTGCGTGAAGATAGTAAGGCCCTCTCCTACGAGTTGAGTCAGTCCCTCTCCTGTATCTCGAGAGTCTGAAACTCCTCCTTATGCCCTTCTTACTCTAAGTTTAATCCTGTTCAAAGAGGAACGCGACAAGTGGGATTGCAACCCGTAGGACCACAATAAGACTCTGTGAGGAGTCTGCCCACCGATTGCGGGAGCTCTGTTGGAACTCAGGAGGAGTTTTGGAGGCAGAAAACTGAGAGGTAACCATTGATTCCTTCTATAAACCCAATTATAACCCCTATTTGTACATCTTTCTACCGTTTGACTGAGTATATTGCATGCACCCCTATTTTGACTTTAAGATTGACTGTCAGGACACGTAAAGGAATGTTTCAAGTTGTGTAAGCTCGGTTCAATCTTTATTGTTCGAATGAAAGCAGATTGTAAAAGGGGTTTGAATCTGGGGAAAGGTGAGAGGAAGGTGGTGTTGTCTGTGTTTGATTGGGTCAACCAAAGGTTGGGGGAATCTCCATAAGTTTGGAGGACTCATTACTATGTTTATTTTCGATTGTCTTGGGAACCAAACATGTTTCCATAAGTTTGAATGGTCTGGTTGCTCTGACTTGCGAGGGTAAAGCTAGACCATCCAAACTTGTGGAAACTTGTTTAGCTCATTCATTGAATATACACAAACACAGGGCACTACAACTTTTCTCTTCCTTGGGCATATAACTAGGTTGTCCAACCTTGTCGCCCTGAACTATTTAAGATATCCAAATTATATATAATTGTTTGCACTTAATCTTTTAAGGTAGTATATAACTCAACCGTTCAACTTAGATCGTAGTTCAGTCTGCCCTTTCTTACCACAAGTTAACTCTTAATTGCTACTCTCTCCAGTTTGTGATAAGCTATAGTCAGACCATCCAAACTTATGAAAACATGTCTGACGAGCCTGTTCATAAGTAAAATAGTATAAAAATATAGACAAGTTTACTCTTTCTGGTTTTAGCATGTGCGTGGCTCCAAACCAGACCGTCCAAACTTATGAAAACCTGTCCAGTCCTTTGTCTGATCTTCCCGCATAATAAACAAGTAGAAGTTAATAACAACAGAAACCCCAAATGAAACAAGGCAACCAAGCCATCCAAACTGATGGAAACCTGCTTGGTCCTTGAAAAGACAATCTGTATAATGGATAAATCATTGAAAGATCATGAATTATTGTTTGACAAGGTTGAACCTTGGAATTGGTGAGAGTATTTATCATTGTGGTTTGACATTCTATGTGACTGAGTGAGATCACTACCTAGTCTGAGTTTCAGTTTGATAGGTAGCTGCTTTAGAGGCTCACCAAGTGCTAGAGCTATAAAAGTTAGTTAAACTTCTACACTTTCTGAGCTGATTTTTTTTACTTTGGTCAATTCTCGTATTTTATGGGATCATTTGTTATACTTAGCATTGTACAAACCTTGGTAAGCTACTTTCTCTATGGAAAGCGTTGCCAAAATTTCTACAAATCCAAGGAGTTAGTCAAATCTGATTTTCAAATTTTAACGTTTTGTCTACGTTTATATCTGTCTTAGTAAAAATCTGGAAAACCTTCTTTTCTAGGAGAAATGCTGCCCAAAGTTTTATTAGTTCAGGCTGCTAGATAAAATTTGACTTTTGAAAGTCAGAATTATTTTCAGATTTGCTATTTAGCTTTGTACAAAATTTGGAAAGTTACTTCTCCTATGGGAAGCGCTGCCGAAATTTCTGCAAATCTGAAGGGTTTCTTAAATTTTATCTGAATAAAACTCAAGTTTTATGTTTGAGTTCTTATCTGACTAGTATAAATCTGGGAAGTCCACTTCTCTAAAGGAGGTGATGCCCAAATTTTTACTAATCCAGGGAGTCAGACACAATTTGACTTTCTAGAGTTAGAGATTGTATTAGTTTGCATATTGGAGCTAGTGTAAAATTTAAAAAGGCACTTCTCTTACGGAAAACAATGCCAAAATTTTTTTAGTTTAAAAGAGATAAATTATATTTTGGCAGGTGGCGATTTTGACAATCCACCTTGCATAGAGGAAATTCTGCCGTAGGTCTATCCCCGCCGAGCTACTAGTCCACAGTACGAAAGTTAATCAGTTGCAATCGCAGAGGTGGGTCAGTCGAGGGTGTTTCTCGTACGCTGTAGCATAGAGGGTACGCGCAGTCTCATGCCTCTATCAGACCCGCATGTGAACCGACGTATTAGGGGGCTGAAGTCCCAAGCGACTCCTCGTTGATCGACTACGACGAATCTTACTCACCATGCGTTACACCACGCTAAGAATATAAAATTAAAAGTACACAAACACACATGGCACGCCACAAAACAAAACAACACAAACAATCCTAGTCCCTTCATTAGTCGTCACATAACCTTCCAACATAGAAATCGGTTAGGCGCCATGCGTGAGACTTAGTAATAAACCGAGCAAGTACAAAGCCTTCTCATATCGACTAGCAATGCATGAATACACAAACAGTCGCAATGATGGCGTACTATGTAGTACCCATAATCTTGCGGTTCTCGTTAATCTCGAGGGTCGCATTCGACTCTCAAGTGTCGGCTGACACGCGCGTTGAGGGGTTAATCTCTCGGCGCTAGACAACTGCCAAATGTGGTTGAGAACCACGCCCTCTTCTGCAACCTGTGGAGGGTGGGTAGTACACAGGTATTACCTGTGGTGGCAATCGTCTCTTATTGTCGTGGAGACCAGCTCCATCATCAAGGGTCTGGAGAGAACTCAAGGGGTTTGACTTTGACGGCTGCAATGGACTACAACGTCCAACCATAATAATTTTAAAAAGCAGAAGGGTGAAAGGGAATCTCCTTTTTCTCTCGAAGCATAATTTTATTTAATCCTCACACACGGTCACAATGGACCGCGCGGGTACGCAAGACATATGTAGGTACATATAAAAAAGAGTACACAATATGCGACGATCACTTATCATAATCACAGTGGGATTCCTCTCAGCCATATATGTGGGTAATCGCAGGCAGTCAAATCCAAAGTCCAAACCACAAACATACGTGGAATCACATCAAAGATTCAACAAAAAGTCAACACACTACACGGGGTCAACTTCAACCATTTTCTACGCTCATACCCCTTACGGTAGCCATACAAGCCCCAACCTTTGTCCAACCTTCCATTAATAAAAAGACACTCAATATCTTTGCTGAATGATCATTCAATGAAGTTTTTGTGAAAACCCAAATGAAACAATTCAAACCACAGGGCTAACGCCTTTAGGTTGAGTTAGCGAGAGTGAATTGGAGTTTAACTGTAAACCGACGAATCGGCAACCGACCTGTTGTCAGTGATAACAAAAGATGATCCTCGTAGGATCAGGCTGAATCGAGTCCCAATCCTGAATCGAAGTATGATCAACAGGGTATGTAACACATGACAGGTCAATACCCAAAGCTAGACTATCAGTGCATGGGGAATGAATCTCCATAACACATTCTCATTCAAGATCCTTCTGTTAATTAAATTTAGGTTCACCTCTAAATCAATGTCCATGGAGGTAAGTTGTACCTCGCGTAGGCCCTATCCTGTCGTAGAGGCTCGCAAGAGGTATGGCTGCCGCACTCGGCCGGAGCAGTTGTGGAAGCTCCATTTAAGTATCGCGAGTAGACCAACTCCTGTGTGACAAGTCCGGGAGGGTCCTACCCTGTGCTGGACCGATGCGCTCGACATCGTTTTTTAGAGTCGAGGTTTTGGGGGTGTGTGTTATTTAAATATATTGTGTAGTTTGTCCCTAAAAGCTGTAATATTTGGTGCTATTAATAATAAAGAAATGCATTATGGGGGCACTGTTGCTATCACTACCACATCGGGATACTATTACTTGCACTACTACCGGTGCGACGATCCCCGTGCTACCAGTACCTATGCTACTATTATAGTGTACTGGTGCGAATATTTGAATTCTGCTCATACTAGTACCAATATTGTAACAGTCTGACAGTGTCACTCATCATGTTGTTGGGATTGCCAGAAGTAGTATTATGGGTTATACCCCCACCAGAACACACACACACACAAACAACCGCTGC
>BFEA01000508.1:463146-475547 GCA_003427395.1 Chara braunii | reverse complement strand
CACACACACACACACACACACACACACACACACACACACACACACACACACACACACACACACACACACACACACACACACGCGCGCGCGCGCACACACACACATACACACACCCTCTATCTTGCTCTCGTGGTGCGGAGTGTTTTAAGTACTTCGCCATATCCAACGCCTGAAAGAGCGCCGAAGTGGGGAACGAAACACCCAGGGACAGACCTCCTATATCTTTTACCGTTACTTTATTAAGCTTTTGCAGGTTTTATACCCATCTAAGGATCTCGTTTGTCTTAATTAAACAGAACCATGGTGGCGTGTATGGCCCGCTAGAATAATCAGCAATACGAGGCCGGATCTTTCTATCAAGATAACTCACCACTTTCCTCTCATCTTTCGGATTCGGGTATCTCACCCTCCCCATATTCCATGGTTGATGTGGTACAATATGAATATTATCCACGTCAAGGAATCTGCGTTGTTCGTCATTGAAAGCATAGACAGTATGACATTTTTTCATGACCTTTATCATTAATGTATTTTCCTCCTCTATAAGGAATCCTGATTCGCCCACAATCAATATGACCTCATTCTCCTCATGAATATGACACAACCCTTTCTTAGCTTCCTCTCTCATTTGTTGTGTTAATTCACTCTCCCGTTTATAGTATACTTCTTTCTCTTCGGTTATTAGAACGGGGACTGGGTGACACTTTTGATTTGCTCTCGTATATCGCCTTTGCGAACCCTGCTTAAGCTCACCCCTAAAAAAAGTCGGCTCTCCGTTTGGGCTAGAGGCGTTCCTTGATCCTCCATCCATCATGGTTGTTGATATACCAGCTTCAACTCTCCCACCGCCGGACTCTCCATAACTTTTTCCCTCAATGTCGCGATAGCCTCGGGGTCCGTAAGTCCATATATGAACAAAATTTTCATTGCTTCATCGATATTGATGAGAATGAGGGACAAGGTTTCAGGTGACTCCTATGTCTCAGTTTCTTCTCGTTTTATTATCCCCCTTTCCTCTTCCGATTCGTTAACGGTGAATGAACCCGGATTAGGCCTATTCCTCACACTTCGTTGATTCGTTATGCAAAATACTACCTCATAGTTTCCACACACGGGGTCACACAGAATGAGGAACATAGTCTCATCATGCTTATTAAGTATAAGGGACTCGGTTCTACTAAGGATTGAACGGTCGAGGATCATATGATGATCCAGGTCCGATATTATGAAGAAGCAACTTCAAACCTTCACCTTTTGAATTTCCACGATCACATTTGAGGTCGTGCCTATGCAGACTGCCTTACAATTGATTCCCATCAAAATCCCACTATCAGCTTGGTCTATCTCTATGCCCAACCATACTGTCTGTTCCTCTTTAATAAGATTCATTTTGTCCCCATTATCAATCATGGAATTACATGACCTTCCCCTAAAGATCACGTCCACACTACCTATAACAGTGGTCCTTCAATCCATCTTCGTATCGGTCTCCGTCCACTCAGCTTTCTTTGGAATCAGCGTACCCAAACGTACGATGACCACCAACCTCTAGGATAGATGAATTTTCAATTCGTTACACAACTTCGAGGCTGAGTTAAGGATATCTTTCAAATTAAGTAGCTGATTATGTCCCTTCAGAAGCTTATCCATCATTTTTCCCACGTCAAAACCCTCCTCGTTTTTACCGTATATTTTTCTTTTTTTTTTGCGCTAAATCTCTCTGGGTAGGATTCTTGCTGATCTTGATTCCCTTCTTTTGTGCCCTTTGATCCGTACGCTTATCATCCTCTTCTCTCATCCTCTTTATCACCATCCTTATCTCCATCACCAAGAATCTTCAGGGTTTCCTTCTCTTTGCTGAGCTCAGACTCTTCAAGTATAGGCTGGCTAGAGTTCGCCCTTCCTCTACTCTTTGTCTGTATTGCTTGGGGTACCCTCCCTTGCATGGAAGGAGGTATGAAAGTCATCCCCGATCGCAACCCTGAGTCCAAAATGCTAACTCCAGGCACACTTACTTGCTCGCCCAATCCCTCTGGTCCCAATCCATAAAGAAATACCATGGGAGTCCTTTTCCTCCATTCATTCACTTTCTGTCATATTTTTCTCAACTTCTCATGAAATTTCCGCATCTTTTTCACCAAATCTTTCATTCTTTCAAAGGTTTTCATCGCAAACTCTTAACCATCTTCTTCATTTTCCTCATCAGAGTTTCATACTATCAGCTCCTCCACTATGGTCCCGACTTCCATATTCTAATCCACTTTTTCTCCCTCCTTAAATTCTTCCACGATCACATTAGGGATTGCTTCCTTTTTCTTACCAAATGTGGAACATCGTTGGAGGTGCTGGTACATTCTGCGCATTTGCCATCCAGAAGGCCTCCTTCTTCGTGCCTCCTGCGATAGTTGAATCGATATAATATACGAATTTATCGTGAATATCTCCTTCGATATTCGTGCTTATCAATCCTTCTTTTTCGTCGTTCTTCCGGACATGACAAAATCTAATCATATGTCTCTACTGATTGCAGTGGTGGCAAATCGCATTCCTCCAATCCACCCTTCCTTTGTCATACCCTTGTCTGCCTTTTTGGCCTCCCTGACCTCCGGAGATTCCAGTTCCCTTCCCCTCCTCCATCATTACTTCCACCTGCATTCCCTTGTCCATTTCCTGCCCGTCCTCCATTTCCATGCCCGCCATTTCCTCATCCCTTCCCCAAATTTTGATTTTGCCCACGACCTCTAAATTGGTTGGCCTGAGACCCTTGTTGCGCGGTCTATTAGGGTTGGGCGGCCTGCTGAGCCTGAGCCATCGTCTGTGTTGGTCAGAGCCCCTTGTTGCGCGGTCTCTTGGGTGTGACCGGGTACTTACATGACACAATACTAGTTGGTGGCCCAAAATAGGGTCCATATGGCATGCTGATCGGCCATGGCATATATGGATTGTACCCCGACTACGACCCAAGAGGCCCATACTTTGGCCAATGCCCTTCCGAAGGCTGGCCAGTCTGGGATGGCCCATGCATAACCATTTGCCCTCCACTCTCGGGTGGTGGCATCGCCGAAGCTTGTGGGTACTGCCCCTTTCTTGATCCCTGGCACCCTTGAACTTGATTTTTCGCCTTTCGTTGCGCCTTTGTCAATTTCTACGACTCAGGCCCCCCTTCTTCTTCTTCCTCCTCTTCATCTACCACTTCTTCTCTCACCACTCATTTTTCTTTCTTATAGGCTTGCGAAACCTCCATAACCTTCTTTGGGGCACTCGTTTCCTTTGTAGCCTCCAACCGGGCTACCACCTCCTCTACTATTTTGGGCAACATCTCCTTTAGAAGAGTAGACTTCCATGAGGCGAGCATCCTGAAACACCCAGATGTGACACTTGAGGTCTGCTGGTGCAGAGAACCCACGCCATTGTGTCTGGGTGACCTGATCTAAGGCGTCGGTTGTGTCGTGTAGAGTGCCATGACGGTCATGAAGGAAGGCGGTGAAGTCTGCGAAAATGGCAGTGTAACCCGAGTGAGTACGATGTTTATAAAAATCCTCCCATGCGGAACAAGCGTTGCCTCGTAATTTAGTTGCAAGCATAGACGACCACAACTCTTAACTGATGTTCATCAGTGTCAGCGTACGTGTGGCGGCCTGCAACTAGTGCGACACACGAAGTGTACAATCGTAGTTGGGTATATCCGACAAACGCACAAATGGGGGACCGATGTGCTGACGACGAGCGGAGAGAGGTTGATGATGGGCTTGCAATGCGGCGGCAAATGTTGGGGTCCGGTGGAAGTGATGAAAGGCTATAGGTCGAGGCTGCTGGTGGAAGGTCCAACAAAGGTCGAGGCCACAACCTCAGCCAGTTGTGACGGAGTGGCGAGATAGAAAGGTAAAGGGGGAAAAGCAAGTTGATGGAACGAGCCTGCAAGACAAAATTGGGAAGGTGAGAAGCCTGTGAAGGATGAGGTTGTCTCAGAGTGAGTATCTCCGTCTGGAGTACGCCACGGTGGCCTGTAAGGTAGCCACTTGCTGGGTGCATGGGGTCAGAGGTGGAGGAGGCGGAGAGGATACCATAGTGGGAGGAGTAAGGAACTGTACGAAACCCTGAGGTGGGAGTGTGGAGGTGAAGGGAGGAGGGAGGGCTTCAGGCTGTAGTGCTGTGACTGAAGCAAGAAGTTGATAAGCGACACCGGGATGAATGAATGAAACTATGTGGCCAGATACCACCATCTGGGCAGCAGTGGCGGCAGGGGCTGATGGGTGTTCCACAACAGAGGGTATGGTCTGAGTGGCAACGACACTCACCATTGCGGAGGAGGACTGTCGGGCTTGACCCACGAGGAAGGAAGAACCACGACGTCTCCGTGTCTGGAGTCATGGGGAGCCAGACTGTGAGTCGGTAGGGGATGGAGTGTGATAGCGATGGGGAGAGCGATGAGGGGAACCCTTGTTGCGGTTGGCTTCAAGGGTGAGTGCATTGACTTACGTCTCCAGGGGTGCAAACGCATCGAGTCGTGCTTGCAAAGGTGCACGGAGGGATGCAAGAACAGCACGAAGGTCCATGGGGTCCACATGGGTCTAACCTTGGACCGTCGAGTGGGTGGGCGCCTGAGAGATGGAGGGCGCCGCAACGATCTTCTCGAGTGTAGTCCCGTCCGTGGGTGGTAGAGGAAGAGGGGTAAACATGGTGAGAGGTGGGGAGAGAGATAGGTTGCGGTGTGGGGACATGGGACCACCGGTGAGAGTTAGCTTACCGCGAGAGTGGACTAAGTAGTCATGAGTCGGTTCGCCCCGAAGTCAGCGGGCCGCATGTGAGATGGTAACATAGATCCGGCCGAGGTGAGAGGATCCATTGGGGTTCAGGGTGCCCGACGGCAGGAGCCAAGAAAGGAGGGGGTTAGAAGAACCTTAAACCCTACGAAAACCCTAACCGAACTTAGGGGAACTAAGGGTGAAGTAGCAGCAACATAATCAAGAAAATAAAATAAGAACCATGGAGGGGAGGGGGGAAATAAATAAATAAATAAATAATGAGATTTTGAGATAAAAATATATAATAAAAAAATTATTTAAAAAAAGGTGAGAATATATATATATATTTTAATTTTCGGTAGCATTCCCTACGACCCCCCATGGGGTAAAAAATGTGCCAAGAGAAAGAAAATGCTGAGAAAAGTACATTAAGTTTTAGAATACCGCAAATAAAACTTTTTAGAAAGATAAATAAAACAATAAAGAAATTGGGAGGTGGAGGAGGCTGAAGAAAAAACTAAATTTTGAAAATTTTCAAAAATTTCGACAACATTTCATTGCCTCCATGGAGTCAAAGTGTCTCATCAAGAAGAATGATTAAGAAAACTCGAAACAAGGGGTCAAAATGTGTTGGAAAAGACTAAGTAGAAATGAAAAAAAAAAAACAAACAGAAATTTCGGCAGCACTTCATTACCCCCAAGAAATGAGCACCGAACGCAAGAATGACAAAGTTCTAAAATGAATCAGAAAATGAGAATCCAAATTTTTGGAGATTTTTTTTTTTATAATCAAAAACAAAAACGAAAGAAGAAAAACATAAAATTTTGAAATTGGGGGGAAGGAGGGATGAAAAAGTGACGAAGAAAAAAAGAAATAAGTAAGAAAAAAAAGATTGATCATTGAAGTGATAGGTGACGAACATGACGAGATATTAGTTGGGGGAAGAACGAAGGAGAGGAGGGTGAGAGAATGAGAGAGAGGGATGAAAAAGGTGGAGAGGGGAAAAAATGATTAATGGAAGAGGGTAAGTGAAAGAAAAAAAAATAAAAATAAAAAAAATGATGGAAGATGAGTGAAGAGTGGAGGATAAGGGAGAGCAGTGAGAAAGTGGGTAGAAAAGTGAAGCAAAGGGGTGATGAGGGTTGATTAGTAATAATGGAATGATATTAAGCTTTTGGGCGACTAAGTGTAGAAAAATCATCAAGATCTAATGAATCTTGGCCTTCAAGCAACCCCTTGGGAGAAGGGGCCTTCAAAGTGCTACAAAGTTGTCAGCACGGCAAAAGGATTTAATCAGGCTGCTCAAATCTGCAAAATCATCAAGATCTAATGAATCTTGGCCTTCAAGCAACCCCTTGGGAGAAGGGGCCTTCAAAGCGCTACAAAGTTGTCATCACGACAGAAGGATCTAATCAGGCTGCTCAGATCTGTAAAGTAGAGGATTTGGGAGATATCTTGATCTCCTAAACTCACATTCTTCACTTGTAGTGCAACCCCCTATCTAGGGGGGTCTTGATTTGCTGCACAAATGCAGTTAGATCTGATCATACAGGATCAGATATACAAAAAATAAGAATAATAATCTCCAATGTAGAGCAGCCCCCTAGCCAGGGGGGTTTTCAAGTGTGGCCACGTGACACTCTAATGACCATGGAGAGGGAAAAAGGAGAGAGAGGGGACATCCGTCTTTTGCCAATAACTTTTGATCCACTCGACAGAATTTAGCAAGATAAAACTTGTCGGAAAGTTTTTTTGAAGACTCTTTCAACAAGATATGACATAATCGCAGAAGATGGATATGGAGCTCGAAGGGACAACGGAGATCCAATGCAGACTCAACATGCACGTACTCCAAAGTGTGCAAATGAACAATGAGACATAAAACAAACTGCGATTGGGGTATACCGCCAACTGACTGACTGGAATGGACTGGAATGGTACCGACAGTCGTACCAGGCAAGAATGGACTGGACTAAGTGCGCACACAGTCTGTGGGGTCAGGTTTGTCGGGCGCGTCGATCCGACACCACACGTGGCAGCGCGGGACCCTCTCGGCCGCGTCACTCAGGAGTTGGACCAACCTCGACACGAACGCGCAAATGAAGCTTCCTTAGGCCGCTCCGGCCGAGTGCGCCAGCCATACCTCTCGCGAGCCCCTACGACAGGATAGTGCCTACGCAAGGCACAACTTACCTCCACCTTACGGGAGCTGTCACCTCCCTTCGGTCGGCGTATCCCCGCCGAGCTACCAGTCCATAGTACGAAATCTACTCGGTTGCAATCGCAGAGGTGGAGCAGCCGAGGGCGTTTCTCGTTCGCTGTAGCATAGGGGGTACGCGCGGTAATACGCCTATCGGACCCGCACGCGGGCCGACATCTTGGGGGGGCTGAAGTCCCAAGCGTGGCTCGACGTCGGTCGACTAGGACGCATCCCCCACACCACGCGCACACCACTCTACGAACACGAAAACAAAACACACGCGCACGCACACATTGCACAAGCGACACAACATAAACAACGCGACAATGTTCCTAGCCCCTCGGTAGTCAACCCATAACTTTCCGATGTGGAAATAGGACAGGCGTCGCACGCGAGACTTAGCATAAAACCGCGCAGACGCAGGGCCAACTCATATCGACTAGCAATGCAAACGTACGCAAGCAGTCGCGATGATGGTGTACCATGTAGTACCCATACTCGCGCGGCCCTCGTTAATCTCGAGGGTCGCGTTCGACACTCAAGTGTCGGCTGACACCCGCCTTGAGGGTTAATCTCTCGATGCTGGACAATCGCCGTGCGCGGTTGGGGACCACACCCTCTTCTGCACCCTATGCACAGGGGTTGAGTAGACAGCTCTAAGCTGTCGTGGCGGTCAAACATCAAGGGGTTTGACTTTGACGACCGCCACAGACTATAACGTCCAACTATAAAACCGCAAAAAAGAGACTCACTCCCACCCCCATTAGCCGAAGGCACTCTAAAATGGAACGGGGGTGGATAAGCCCAAGTAACACGCGCGCGGAGAAGGTCCGGTATCCTACCCGTAGGCTACCTGACGTCCGAGATAATGAGGCCCGTACACGGGCTCCCAAAGGCTGACCGGAACTAGTCCTCCGCCCACGTGCCGCTTCACGTTACCAAAACCCCAAGTTTACTGGCCGTGTCGCGCTCGTGATCTCGCCGCCTGACCCATAACTCTTTTAGTGCGGGATGCGACGARTGCCGCGCGCRAACWTAGTATAAGATCGYGAGGGGGCTGGACTTACACATACTATCTCGCTATGCAGTTCTACGCGAGCAACCGCGATGGCGGCGCATTGTGTAGTGCCCACACCCAAATGGCCTACTCTGAGCCAGGGGGTCCCCTTTCGACGCTCAGGCGTCGGCTAAAGCGCGGGCCAATGGGGGTAACCCTTTAGCGYGCGCAAAACYGGCCTGAGGGCCTTTYYGTCTTCAGCACCCTGAGGTGTCCCAACGGGTGCGGGGCAAGAYGGCCCCTAGGGCAGGAGGGGGTTTGGAGCGGTGGTGAGTTGTCTGGCGCACCACCAGCCACACGCTGACCCTTCCGCCCGAAACTTTATCGTTCCACCAAGATGAATCGCAACAAGGAAAAGAAACAAGAATTGGCGAGGGGTACCCCGCCCCCTTTCTWTTCACCCCAACCTTCGACTGACCCTTAGTACGCGGRCGCTTCAGGCCGCGCTAGCTCCGCACGTAGGTACACATGCACTGACACATATATATACATATATGCACAAGGGGGATAATTATGTGACGATCACTTCTCACAGTCATAGTGKGTCTCCTCCTAGCCATACATATATATGCGACCGCAGGGCAGCCCAATCAAAACCCCAAGTTTTTRAACATACCTGCAATCACATCAAAAATCAGACAAGAGTCCACGCACTACGCGGAGTCAACTCCAACCAGTTCCTATACTCCTACCCCTCGCTTTAGCCATGCAAACCCCAACCTCCAGCCAACCGACCTCAATTAAATACTCAGTACCTTTGTTAAATGGCCATACAATAAAAGTCCGGGTGAAACCCTTAACAAACAAAAAGATCACCAGRGCTAAARCCTTTTAGGTTGARKATGGGGAGCGAGTAGGAATTGAGTCGTGAGCCGACGAACCGGCRACCGACCTRTTATCAGTGATAAYAGATGATGACCCTTGCAGGATCAAGCTGAACTAGCCCAAGTCCTGAATCGAATGTCCAAGAAAGGCCTGTACCATAAGACAGGTCAATGSCCAAGCTAAATCATCARCATATGGGGGATGACCCTCCATAGCACATTCTCACCCAAGTTACCTRCCAACTAAATCAAGGTCTACSCCTAAGCTAGTGCCCAGCAAAGGTAGACTAGCGGCAGGATCTCCCCTATTCARGGTGGATCACCAGCATCGCCATCTGTCAGAATATAAGCTAACTCCTMTAAATCAAGAAAATTTCGGCAGCGCTTCCCGTAGGAAAAGTGYCTTTTCATAATTTATATCAGCCCGAATATGAGAGCAGAAATAGTATTTGACTTTCCAAGGTCCAATTTTGTCTAACTCCCTGAATTAACAAAAATTTGGGMAGCACTCCYTTTAGAAAGGGAGACTTTCCAGATTTTTACTAAGTCATACATGAACTTTAGGCAGGTTGAACCTTAAAAAGTCAAGAATTGACWRACTTCCCGGATTTGCAGTAATTTTCGGCAGCGCTTTCCCGTAGAGAAAGTGGCTTACCAAAATTTATACAAAGCCAAGTATAGCAAAAGATCCTAGAAAATRCGAGAATCGACCTAAGTAAAAGAAAACTCAGCTCAGAAAATGCAGGAATTGACCTAACTCCTATCGCTCTAGCACGAGGCGAACCTCTAAAGCAACTACCTGTCAACCTGACACTCAAACCAAGTAGTAGCCTCCCTCAGCCTCATGCAGGCCAAACCACAAAGGTGAGTACTCTCACCACCCCAAATCAATCTTTGCAAATAATAGTTCGTAACTTCTCAATGCTTTATCCCCTTGTACCCAACTTACATAGGGCATAAAGTCAAGCCGTCCAATCTTATGGAACTTGCCTGACTCAGCCATTGAGTATACACGAACAGGTTGCACAACTACTTCTCTCTTCTTTTTGGGCATACGACTAGGTCGTTCATCTTAGAACAAGGCTTAGTCGCCCTGAACTATTTAATATCCAACTTATATATACCTTTTTGAGCTTAGTGTTCAAAAGTTGGGCATAGGACCGGGCCGTTCATCTTAGAACAAGGCCCGACCTGCCCAGAGTTACCTCCAATTATACTCTTAATTATACTCTCTTCATTTTATGATGAGCTCTACCCAGGCCGTCCAATCTTATGGAACCCATGCCTGACTAGCCTGTTCATAAATAGGATAGTATAAAATATAGCCAATTTTTAACCCCTTGGGTTCCAGCATGTGCGAGGCATTAGGCCAGAYCGTCCAATCTTATGGAACTGGTCTGGTCCTCTGCCAGGTTCGTTTCTCTCTGATCCACTGTATATGGCATGAGTCCAAGCCCGTCAAATCTTATGGACATGCCCTGCCCTCAGCAAGGATTATCCCCTCGGGATAAAACAAGAGGGGGGCTGAGCCGTCCAATCTTATAGACTTGCTCAGACCACCTCGATAAAAAACAAAAGAAAAAAGCACAAACCCCAATCAAACATGGCAGCCAAACCCTCCAATCTTATGGTACAGGTTTGACCCCTGAAAAGTCAGCCACAGTCAAACCCTCACAATTCAGAGCAATCAGACCGTCCAATCTTATGAAACTGGTCTGACTCTGCATGCAATTCAAAAATAAAACACAGCGGTCAGACCGTCCAATCTTATGGAACTCGTYTGACCCCATGAGACCCATTCAGGCTCAACCAAAACCACCTTTTACCTACCCCTCCCCCAGATGCAACCCCTTGTGTTCACAATCTGCCTTCAGGCAATCAACAACACTGAAACTGCGATTGCACACCCATTCCTTAATTTAGTCTGACTTGTGTCCTGTCAGTTAAACCAAAGTCGAAATAGGGGTGCATACAGTATACTCAGTCAACATAACAGGACGTACAAGTAGGGGTTATACCAGGGGGTATAGAGAGAAAGCAGAAGGTCACCTTTCAGTTCCCTGCCTCTAGAGCCTCGCCTAGGCTCCGGCAGAGCTCCCGCAATCGGTGGGGCGAACCTCCCACAGAGGCCTTGGCGCGGATTACGGGTTGCAATCCCGCCTGCCGCCTTCCTCTCAGAACCGACGGACTAGACTTAGAATAAGAAGGGCAGAAGAAGAAAATTTTAGTCTTTCAGATCCAAGAGAGGTGCTCTCAGACTTGCAGGAGAGGGCCTTGATACCCTGAATCGCTTGAGGGCCCCGCAATGGTGGCTAAATCGTAACAGCTTGGCCAAGACTGCAGTCAACCCGCCGGCTATAGGCCCTCTGACAAACCTCTAAATCACGGCAGCAACCCCTTCTTCCTTCAGCTCAATCGCCACGGTGTAACAGACCGTGCTGGTTAGCGACGGCCAGCCATAGCACACAACGATGCTCAGCAGTTAGCAGTCTGCAATGGCCGTGCTCACCGGCTAACGATCAGCCCGCACACGGCCAACCGTAGCAGTAGTTCACACTTAACCAGAAAGGGGGCTCCATGAACTTTGCGACCAAACTGCAGCCGCCCCCGCAGCCCAGCAACCCGTGCCCCGGTCAGACAGCAAGGCCTCCAGCCTGYTGCTGCTCCCTCACGTCCTTGCCCCAATCAGCGAGCGTAGTCCTTTCTCAGCAAACGACCGATTTCATGATCTGCTCCACGCCCCAACGGTATATCCTTGGATCGTGACTTTCCCCCCTCCACTCCACACAATGGAGTGAGTCGTACATATATCAACAKGCGACTCCCTCAGGCCATCCCTCAGCTGCAGCCAGCTCACTTCACGGACTAGGATGCTCACCGGTCTGCACTAAATCCACAACTCCGACGCTTACGCAGTGCCGCTCARCCYGACAACAAAACTGCAACACCATCGAGSAAGGGCAACAATAAACAAGATAGCCGCGAACCTATGCAAGCCYGATGCTCTCCACTGTCGAGCTACACCYGTACGTTCGACAGTCGCCCAGCTATGAACCGGCTGCTATTCCTATCCATACGTACTTTCCTACGGCAACAGATACGTACCCCGACTCCCCACCACCCTCACCGTCAAACCAGACAGGAACTAACGAACCTTCCGCTCAAACGTGGACAGGCACCTGCCTCCTTCATAACCCTCTCCCTCTCTCTCTTTCCTCTCCCACCKCGCTCACCTCCGCTCGGTACCTGGCTTGCTGGACATGAGATTGGATACGTTGCCGGAATCCGACCAGATACAGTCACGCTTACTGGTTTCACTCTCGGGCGCAGCTCTTAACAACCGTCCTAACAAAAYTATCAATCTACTAACTAARCTAACACCGTCATCCTATTCACCTCACCAGGAAAACCCAATCTCGCAGCTTCTCTTTCCAGATCYCTGCCTACATCGAGTGGGATAAGCGACTCTTATCCCCGCCATGCCTGCGCTCCCGACAGCACCACACACAACTCGTCTTACAATCTCCCTCCCTATTGATTATCTGGCCGATCCGACTTTGATTTCGAGGCCGCC
>BFEA01000508.1:404394-418501 GCA_003427395.1 Chara braunii | reverse complement strand
GAAGTCCTAAAGCTCGCGATAAAGGCAGAGGCAGACGATTACAATGACTTGGTGTGGAGAGGGATGAGGAGACGTGACTTCTCTCTCTACAAGGAGTATGCCACGGATAGATGTCCTAATTTCAAGGACTATCCCTGGTCGGAGAAGAATGAGGCCGTGGCTGAGGAAGTGAAGGAGATACGGGACATGGTGAAGGGATTGACGAAACAGGTCACAGAGATTGTGACCACTACAGGGGCCACGGCCTACCGGGACAAACCTGGAGGGCCCTATTCACTTCGCTGGGACCGTAGGAACAACGATCCCTGGAGGAGTGTCGAGGATAGAAATCCTCGGACACTGACTGATTATCATACGAGGGGAAGAGAGAGAGACGATGAGCCATGGCGACGTAGGGATGATGAGATAGACCGAGACCGCAGAGATCGCGAGCCGTTTGCGCGAGCAAGGAGGCTGGATGATTACCCGCGAAGCTCTCTCTATGAGGCCGATCGGGGTAGAGGCAACTCCCGCGGCCGATGGGAGACAGATCATAGCCGACGAGATGGATATAGGGACGACAGATACGGGAGATCGGACCGAGATTGATATAGGAACAACAGATACGAGAGAGCGGACCGAGACGGATATAGGGACGACAGATACGAGAGGTCGGGTCGAGATGGCTACAGAGGTGGTAGGTATGAAAGAGGAGATCGGGACTGGGAACGACGAGATGGGTCGCGCGGACAGTTTGAGTGCGGGGGAGATGCGAGAGAGCAGAGCGACGAGTCGCGGGGGTGGTACAACCGAGGGGACCGACGCGATGAGTCACGAGGGCGATATGACTCGGGGGACCGCCGGAATGATTCGCGAGGGCGGTATGAGCAAGGAGGGTCTGGAGGAGACCACCGCAACAATTCGCGCGGTCGGAATGAGAGTGGGGGATATGGCGTCTCATCAGAACCATATCCCAAGTCGCCTGACCCCAAGGCAGCCAGGAGTTCGATCTCTAGAAGCGCAGACGACAGACCATCTACTCCCAGGAACTCAAACGGGCAATAAATGAGGGATTGCCCGGACCTCAAACGGGCAATAAATGCGTCTACTGTAGAGGAGAAGATCATATCAAGAGGGATTGCCCGGACCTCAAACGGGCAATAAATGAGGGACTTGTCGTGCTTGACGACTGCAAGTACGTCAAGTGGGCAGATGGTCTGGGAGATGTATCGATGTTCCCTTCGATGAAAGAGAATGTCGAACCAAGGAAAGTAAAGCCGAGTAAAGAAAAGGAGTCGGTCAGGAGCCAGAGCATCAAGATAACCTTTGAGGGGGATATGGCGACCACACCCATAAGGGTGGCAGCCACCAAGTCGGCGAGAGGGTCTACATCGAAGAAGACTGACACGGATTACGTGATGGCGGAGAAGGACGGGCAGCGGGTCGATGGAGAGGAGGTTATCCTTTCGCCGCGAAAGTGGGGAGTGAAGAAGTTCTTAATGAAGAGTTCGCTGGACGAGATTGACACGGTCGAGCCACTGAGGCGGGCCCTTCGGCAACCCATGCAGTGCTCTATTCTGGAGTACCTGGCGGCATCGAAGCCGGCTCGTGATGAGTTATAGATGATCACGCGGAAGACTCGCATACCTCTATCGGAGGAGGGTCAGGGGGCCCCTAAGGCGGAAGCTTCTACAGTAGCAATAACGGGGGTGACTGCCCGAGCGGATCGCATGGCGACAGTCCTTCTCGATGGAATGGAAGGTGTGTCTCTAGACAAGTTTTATATACTTGGTAGCGGGGCCGTGGAGACGATTATAAACGATGGAGCGGTACTCGATGCTGTGATTGATAACGACAGTGAGGCTGTCATCATAGACTAGGACCTGGCAGTACAAGTTGGACTGGGCCTCGATAGGTCATGGGAGAAAGCAACAGATCACTTGGGTTTGTCAAAAGGCAGCCATAGAGGTCCAAGGGGTACGAGTGACCCTACCTATCTTTGCAGTCAAGAACTGCAGCTCTGACCTGCTCTTGGGTCGAACGTGGCTGAGTCACGTGCATGCGGTGACGATAGAGCGACCTGATAGGAGTCAAACATTGTCCATTAGGAAGCCAGATGGGACGCGGGTAATGATTGAGACAGTGGAGCCTCGGGACCCGAGGAACAGAGCCGCTCTCATTGTGGGTGCGAGACCCAGTGATTAGATTAAGTCGTTACCTATCTCCGGCTGCGCGGTGCGATTTCGCGAGAAGAAATATGGACCACTGCTTACAGAGGAAGAAGGTCGGATCGTGGAGGTGGAAGATTTAGGGAGTCGGCTAATAGTGGACGGCAACTCGTACCCATAGGAAAAAGATGAGGAATTTGGCGGTGTGGTATCCGTGTCTTTTTTAAGGGCACGGCCCCCTATGGGGGGCTACCCAAGCGACACAAGCGAGTAGCTCAAAAAGTTAAGCCAGCGGTGGTGGGCCTCGAGCGATCTGCACTGGAAGGGATATCGGAAGAAGAGATCGCGAAAAAAATCAAAGAAAAAAAGAGAAAGGAGCCGCAATGCCTAACGGAAGAGAGGATAGCAGGGATGGACATCGGAGATGGGAACTTGACCCCATAGGAGCGAGAACGTGTGATAGAAATCCTGAAGACATGTGATAAGGCCATAGCTTTTAGTGACGCGGAGCGCGGTAGGGTTGACTCTCGATACGCTAAGCCAGCAAGGATTTACACGATACCACATATTCCCTGGAATGACGCGGGATGAAAAAACGCCTAGAAGGAGAAGGAAGAAGTTATCGCTTTCCTGAAAGAAAAGACGTTTCCCACGTTGCGGAGCCGTCTGATAGCGCTTATGCTAATCGATGGTTCTTCCTACGAAAGTCAAATGGCAAGATCTGATGGATCCAGGACCTTCAGAAGGTCAACGCGGTGACGATATGAGACGTGGGCTCCGTGCCACACGCCGATTTACTAGCAGAAGGCGCCGCAGGTAGGTCGATTTATTCGGTCTGTGATCTGTTCTCAGGTTATGATGAGGTACCGCTTGACCCTAGAGACAGGCACCTCACGGCTATGCATACGCCATTGGGACTAATACAGATGATGGTTGTCCCTATGGGTTGGACTAATGGGGTAGCCGTTTTTCAGAGATCCATGGTAGCCGTTCTCAAGGACTTCATCCCTGATGAGGTTGAAGTTTTTCTGGATGACTTTCCTATAAAAGGGCCAGTAAACAAGGATGAGGCAGAGGTTGCACCTGGAGTTAGAAGATTCGTCGAGCAGCACCTAACGGATATTTGCGCGGTACTCGAGCAGCTGGACGATGCGAATCTAACAGTGAGCGGAACAAAGAGCCGATGGGTCGTCTCGACTATTAAGATCTTGGGCTTTATCTGTGACTCGAGGGGACGCCGAGCAGATCCTGCAAAGTTAGACAAACTCCTGAACTGGCCGTCACCATTACATAGTCCAACCGAGGTCCGACAGTTTCTGGGAGTGGTTGGTTACTGGCGAATATTCATACGAGGGTATGCGGAGAAGGCTGAGCCATTGCGACTACTCCTTCGAAAAACTGAGAAATTCTACCGGGATTCCTCGCAGGAACTCGCTATGCAAGAGCTTAAAGATGAATTTAAGGAGGGAGGACGCGTACTGGGCGTGCCGTTCTTTGATGATGAGGCTGAGAGACCCTTCATAGTAGCCACGGATGCTGGACCTTGTTCGGTAGGAGGGTTGGTGTCTCAGAAGGACGTTGAAGGGAAGGAAAGACCGTTAGGATTTGAGAGTAGGACACTTAATACGGCAGAGCGAAACTACAGTCAATTCAAGAAGGAAGTATTAGCTGTTCTGCGGTGTCTAGACATGTTCAGACATTATATCTATAGACGACGGTTCATCTTGAAAGTGGATCCCACCTCGGTCGCCTCTGTCCTCCAGAATGACTTTAGCCTGACAGACCCGACCATTGCACGATGGTTAATACGGATTCGACTATATGATTACATAATAGAGAGGATATCTGGCACTAAACATGTCGTAGCGGATGGGCTCTCTCAGATCCCTCTTGAGGGAGAGCGCCCGATAGTAGCTGGAGCTCTGACAATGGCGGAGCCGAGACGTGCCGAGAGATTTCTGGTTAACCTTTACGAGGGCAAGTACCGAACGATCGGGCTACACCTGACGGGAGAGGAGAGTCAAGATTTAGATATCCGGAGACAAGCAGCCCAGTACTGCCTTAGAGCGGGCCACCTTTTCTGAAGGTCAGTAGGGTCGGGAATGCCCTTACGAGTAGTCTGTGATCCTGAGGAGAGACAAACGATAGTTGCGGAGCTTCACGACGAGGTAGTCGGAGGACACAAGGGAGTCAAAGGAACCTACGAAAAGATACGCCGGCTGTACTGGTGGGAAGGACAGTATAAGGACGTCGAGAGGTACTGTATGACATGCGAGGAATGCCAGAAAATGACTCTTGTGAAATACAAAGAGTCAGTTCATCCATCCTATYCRACCCGACCAGGAGAGAAGGTACACATCGATCTGGTGAAGATGCCGAAAGGGGTAGGCAATATGAACTATGTTGTGAACATACGAGACGAYTTCACKGGGTTCGTGGACGGTAGACCTATMAGGAGTAAGRCGGCAAAGGAAGYAAAGAACTTYGTCCTAGAGTACTTATCTAGGTATGGTTGTGTCAGCAAGATAGTGATGGACAGAGGGGCGGAATTCCTAGCCGACGAGGTTCAGAGCGTGTTCAGGACAGCCGGGGCGAGAGTTTCGATAGCCACCGCCTATCACCCACAGTCGAACTCCCCAGTAGAGAGGGGACACCAGACTCTGATAGCGTCACTGTCCAAGTGGTGCAAGGGTAAGGACAGTGATTGACCATGATATTTTTGATACGCAATATAGGCGGACAACGTCACGGTCCGGGCTAGTACCGGATACCCACCGTACACCTTGTGGTTTAGGCGACACTGTCCGCTCCCCATAGAGTTTCACGTCGACAGCTGGACAACCGTCCATTGGGCGGAGGAGATGTCCAGAGAGGAACTCATAGCTGCCCGAACGAGACAGATAGCTTACGGTTTGGAGGATAACCTTATGACAGCGGCAAATCGTCTGGCAGTGGAAAGGGACAAAGGTAAAGAGAGATGGGATAAGAACGTGCGGATCAGAAAGGAGAGGGTGAGCATAGGAGATATGGTCCTTCTCTACGACGCAGCACTTGAAAGGACATGGACCGGAAAACTCGCAAACAGATGGATGGGACCTTATAGAGTGGTTGAGGCACTCGACTGGGGTGCATATATGATAGCGGAATTAGACGGATCCAAGTGGAAGGACCCAGTGGCAGGTGCTAGGTTAAAGTTGTTTAGACCCAGGCCTGCACCCACCTTATCACTTACAGGCTCGAAAGGGAAAGAGAAGGCCAAAATGGAGGATGGAGCCCCCTTGAGGCGATATGAGGCAGGAGAAAGTTCCAAGAAGAGGAAAAGGGTGAAGAAAAGAAAGGTCAAAGGGTTGACGATGGGAAAGAGGAAGAAGTGGTTATTCGTGCTCGGGAGAGCCAGACGGAGAGTTCGTATTAGACAAGCTGACAAACCGGCACCTATCAAAGGCCGACCCCAGTAGAGAGGGAGAATCCTTTCCAAGCCAAATTTTCGAAGAAAAAGGGGAGTCAAGAAGCGACTTCTTAGTCCCAGAAATCATAACGAACTGAAACATAAGACAATTAAACGTCGACGTGGGCGTCTTTTACGGGCAATCACCCTGAAGCTCGTCCGCTTCATTTGACGTAAGTGGATAGGGCTCGACGGGGGCGTCGAGAAGTGGTCCGGGTTAACTGTCAGGCGGCCACAAGCAGTGCGCCGCCTGAAATCTGCGGTTTTGGGACTTAGGCTTAGGAACAAGTCCGTGTTTTGACGGTACTCTGGTATGACCAGGCAGCAAAAATTAGGGGAACTCAGGGCACCCCTGATTTTGGGCACACGGAACCTTACGACGAACCCTCAAAGATAGTGAGATGGGTCGGCGCACTCGGCATATCTAGAGACCGCCATTTTCAGCCGTCCAGAAGGTTAGACCCGGATTGGCCTGTCGCGAAGAGGCATCACGGAACTGACCTCGCTACAACGTTTTTGCAACAATACGACCGGGGCCGAAAAGAGGCCTCAAATTTTTGTCTATTTTAGTACCAAAATTAAAGAGGGGGTAAAGGATGAAGACCGGTAGAGGAGAAGGGAAAAAACATAACATCCCTTAATTTCTTTATTTTTCACGGCATTTAATTCTAACGGGAATACCCTTGTTATTTTATGTTCCCGGCAAAGAAATTAAAAACATTAAAAGAGATTAAGAATGGTAAAAGAGAAAAGAAACAGAAGGAATTCGGCCATTTATTTAAACTTTCTCGGAATTTAATTTTAGGGAACTTACAGTTGATTTACTATTTCCGACAATAGAATTAAGGAAAGGGAAGAATGATGAAAAACGATGAAAGGGACGGGAACCCATGATTATTCGGAGATTGGCCTAATTTCGCCTCGATTACTCGCCATCAGCCCTGATCCCGGATTGGACATTTTTCCCGGATTTTAACAGTTTTCAATACTGCCGATGGTCGAGATTCCCTGCGTCGCTTTCGCTGGTTTGGTTGATTACTAACACTACCGCAGTTGGGATGTTCTGAGAGTGGGAGACGCATGGACAGGTGCTACCTTGGGTCACTATGATGTTTGGTTCGGTGCGGGTACGAGGGATGTTATGGAGCGGCTACGTCCTACGATGTCTGACGTGCTTCAAGTACGGTATGGGCCTGGTGACACCTGTTTCACTACGGTGATTTATTCTCAGGTCCGGGACCACTGTGACGATCTATTTCAGGTTCGGGACCTCTGTGGTGATTTATTCTCAGGTNACACCTGTTTCACTACGGTGATTTATTCTCAGGTCCGGGACCACTGTGACGATCTATTTCAGGTTCGGGACCTCTGTGGTGATTTATTCTCAGGTTCGGGAGCACTGTGACGATCTATTTCAGGTTCAKAACCTCCGCGGTGATTTATCTTCAGGCCTCCAGCCTCTGCAGGGGTATACTTATGGTTCGGTATGGGGCCGGCGTCAGTATGAGGCCACTACGGCGTCTTTTTTCAGGGTCAGAACCTTCGTAGTCATTTATTTTCAGGTCTGAGACCACTGCGGTAGCTCAGTTCGGGTTCGGAACCGACACCGTTACAGCAATTGTTTCAGGCTCGGTGTGGGTTCGGCATCAACTTATTTCAGGTTTTGTGCTGGTTAAGGCTCCTGCGGAGATTAACTCTCAGGTCCGGAGCTGCTACAACATTTTACGACAGGTCCGGAACTACAGCAGCGGGTCGACTCGGGTTCGGATCTGGGACGACACTAGCATGGTGCAGATTGTTGCAATTCTGAACTTCATAATTAGCACCGGCGCGGCGGCCCAAGACTGGTACGACTGCAGATTCGTCACTCCTGGCGCTGGTGTGGTATAACCTCATGGCTGATGCTGATACGATGCTCCTATGGAAAGTCTTGGTGTGTAACATTGATCTGGTCCAAATCGGCTACGTCGCGGTAATAGGCCTGGTTCATGATCACTCCGGTCCTATATTCTTACATCGGCATAAACCTGCCGCCGCGGCTCTCTGTCGACAATGGGGACTCACAGCGAACGCAACATGCTATTCTGATACCGAAACAGAGTGGTAAGGGTGGACGAGTTGGGACTGTTGGGGCATACTGAGTTATTACCTCTAATTTGCCAAGGCCTACGGGCTGGGATTGGGCCGAGGTCGACGCTCGGGTGAACTGGGGAACCATATAGGGAAGACGGTCGGAAGAGAAAGGGAGGTGAGCAAGGTCTACCTGCGACACGAAGCTCGGAGTGGGGGCATTGGCGCTCAGGCGGTTGCACCGCGGGCGAGGAGAAAGCATGCGGTAAAACCCCCAGTGCGCAAGCGGTNGCGACACGAAGCTCGGAGTGGGGGCATTGGCGCTCAGGCGGTTGCACCGCGGGCGAGGAGAAAGCATGCGGTAAAACCCCCAGTGCGCAAGCGGTTACTCCTCGTGTGGGAGGAGAAAGGCAAAGAGACTGGGCGAGAAGGTGGGGAGTGCYTGGCGTAGGGGGCACTCARCATAGCGCGTTTCAACCGGGGAGGAAGCAGCGAGCCARGTGTGCCTCGCATAAGCGCGATYGACTTCGGARTCTTATCGCAGAGCTATGGAGTGAAGACGAAGATRAGTATGCCCCTCCCGAGTCACAATACARAACCAAAGCTSTTCCGAGTCACAAGACAGAACCAACAGCCATGGAAGRCTCCCATGTGAGAGACAGAGGAGAGAGAACAAGAGTGTCAGGAGTACAGTGCGAGCAGGCGGGAAAKACRTTATCTAGGCAGCCATGACCRGGGTGTGGAAAGGGGCACCGRCGTACGAGGCRCTTYTGTGACTTGAAGAGGGACATACTGCAGGTGTTATCGRCACCCGCTGTTGAATTGATCAGCRTTCACGCYGAAGAGAGAAACASATGCASCCACTGTTGGTGTGACCAGTCACTTTCCCCCGCTGCATAATCTCTGCRACACATGCGATCCTTACGACCAACATTTTGTCATGTGAACGTCGCAGGTAATCATTTATGCCATCTGTTATTTTATACTGATGRGACAATCAATAACCCCCAGGGTGGGTGTGATTCAGCCACTCGCGCAGAAGGGAGAACCAGAAATACCCGCTGTTCGTGGGAACARCCGCTCCCACTGATGATGCAATCAGCCATRCTTAYTGTTCGTGGGAACGGCCACTCTCAGACGACATGAGGACGAATTCTAGGCTGGCATCCTCCACTGTCGGYGCCAATAGCAGATCAGACCACATATTCACAAGGGGGATTTRAAAACGCGAATTTTGACCGTACGGATCTTATTTTCGTGACCAAATGAACATAACTCCAGGGGACAGCGCGGTTGTAACTCCCCTGAGCGTGCCGTAGCACTGCAGGCTGGGAGAGAGAGCGAGAAAGGGGGACTGACATACAGCAAAGAGAAGAGAGAGAGAGAGAGAGAGAGAGAGAGAGAGAAAGAGAGAGAGAGAGAGAGAGAGAGAGAGAGAGAGAGAGAGAAGAGAGAGAGAGCACAAAGGGGGAGCGCAGAGAGAGAGCACAGAGGGACGACACAGAGAGAGAGCGTCCTTTGGGGTAAGAATGCGTAAGTGTTGGTGTGCGTGAGAGGGGGAGATAGAGCCAGAGGAGAGAGAGAGGGACTGAGACCGAAAGTGTGAGTGAGTGGGTCAAGGAAAGAGGGGGAGATTAGGGAGACAAAACGGAGGAAAGAAGAGGGTACTCGCTGATCTTCAGAGATACATGGACTCGGAATCCCCGCTCGATTGATAGGTCGCAATATATATAATAAAAATAAAATATAATAATAATAATAATAATAATAATAATAATAATAATAATAATAATAAAAAAGAGAAATAATATTTTCGATGAGATTTTATTGCTCCACTGCATTGGTGAATACTCGAGGTACAACCCTCAACGATCCCCTGACATTACTCTTTCTCATTATGTGAAGAGTAATTGAGTCGCTGCTCACAACACACACATTGCACAAGCGACACAACATAAACAACGCGACAACGCTCCTAGCCCCTCGGTAGTCAACCCATAACTTTCCGATGCGGAAATCGGACAGGCGTCGCGCGCGAGACTTAGCATAAAACCGCGCGGACGCAGGGCCAACTCATATCGACTAGCAATGCAAATGTACTCAAGCAGTCGAGATGATGGCGTACCATGTAGTACCCATACTCGCGCGGCCCTCGTTAATCTCGAGGGTCGCGTTCGACACTCAAGTGTCGGCTGACACGCGTCTTGAGGGTTGATCTATCGGCGTTGGACAACCGCCGTGCGCGGTTGGGGACCACACCCTCTTCTGCACCCTGTGCACAGGGGTTAAGTAGACAGCTTTAAGCTGTCGTGGCGGTCGAACATCAAGGGGTTTGACTTTGACGGCCGCCACGGACTATAACGTCCAACTATGAAACCGCAAAAAGGAGACTCACTCCAACCCCCATTAGTTGAAGGCCCTCTAAAATGGAACGGGGGTGGATAAGCCCAAGTGACACACGCGCGGAGGAGGTCCGGTATCCTACCCGTAAACTACCCGACGTCCGAGATAATGAGGCCCGTACACGGGCTCCCAAAGGCTGACCGGAACTAGTCCTCCGCCCACGTGCCGCTTCACGTTACCAAAACCCCAAGTTTACTGGCCGTGTCGCGCTCGTGATCTCGCCGCCTGACCCATAACTCTTTTAGTGCGGGATGCGACGARTGCCGCGCGCRAACWTAGTATAAGATCGYGAGGGGGCTGGACTTACACATACTATCTCGCTATGCAGTTCTACGCGAGCAACCGCGATGGCGGCGCATTGTGTAGTGCCCACACCCAAATGGCCTACTCTGAGCCAGGGGGTCCCCTTTCGACGCTCAGGCGTCGGCTAAAGCGCGGGCCAATGGGGGTAACCCTTTAGCGCGCGCAAAACCGGCCTGAGGGCCTTTCCGTCTTCAGCACCCTGAGGTGTCCCAACGGGTGCGGGGCAAGACGGCCCCTAGGGCAGGAGGGGGTTTGGAGCGGTGGTGAGTTGTCTGGCGCACCACCAGCCACACGCTGACCCTTCCGCCCGAAACTTTATCGTTCCACCAAGATGAATCGCAACAAGGAAAAGAAACAAGAATTGGCGAGGGGTACCCCGCCCCCTTTCTWTTCACCCCAACCTTCGACTGACCCTTAGTACGCGGRCGCTTCAGGCCGCGCTAGCTCCGCACGTAGGTACACATGCACTGACACATATATATACATATATGCACAAGGGGGATAATTATGTGACGATCACTTCTCACAGTCATAGTGTGTCTCCTCCTAGCCATACATATATATGCGACCGCAGGGCAGCCCAATCAAAACCCCAAGTTTTTGAACATACCTGCAATCACATCAAAAATCAGACAAGAGTCCACGCACTACGCGGAGTCAACTCCAACCAGTTCCTATACTCCTACCCCTCGCTTTAGCCATGCAAACCCCAACCTCCAGCCAACCGACCTCAATTAAATACTCAGTACCTTTGTTAAATAGCCATTCAATAAAAGTCCGGGTGAAACCCTTAACAAACAAAAAGATCACCAGGGCTAAAGCCTTTTAGGTTGAGTATGGGGAGCGAGTAGGAATTGAGTCGTGAGCCGACGAACCGGCAACCGACCTATTATCAGTGATAACAGATGATGACCCTTGCAGGATCAAGCTGAACTAGCCCAAGTCCTGAATCGAATGTCCAAGAAAGGCCTGTACCATAAGACAGGTCAATGGCCAAGCTAAATCATCAGCATATGGGGGATGACCCTCCATAGCACATTCTCACCCAAGTTACCTGCCAACTAAATCAAGGTCTACGCCTAAGCTAGTGCCCAGCAAAGGTAGACTAGCGGCAGGATCTCCCCTATTCAGGGTGGATCACCAGCATCGCCATCTGTCAGAATATAAGCTAACTCCTATAAATCAAGAAAATTTCGGCAGCGCTTCCCGTAGGAAAAGTGCCTTTTCAGAATTTATATCAGCCCGAATATGAGAGCAGAAATAGTATTTGACTTTCCAAGGTCCAATTTTGTCCAACTCCCTGAATTAACAAAAATTTGGGCAGCACTCCTTTTAGAAAGGGAGACTTTCCAGATTTTTACTAAGTCATACATGAACTTTAGGCAGGTTGAACCTTAAAAAGTCAAGAATTGACTGACTTCCCGGATTTGCAGTAATTTTCGGCAGCGCTTTCCCGTAGAGAAAGTGGCTTACCAAAATTTATACAAAGCCAAGTATAGCAAAAGATCCTAGAAAATRCGAGAATCGACCTAAGTAAAAGAAAACTCAGCTCAGAAAATGCAGGAATTGACCTAACTCCTATCGCTCTAGCACGAGGCGAACCTCTAAAGCAACTACCTGTCAACCTGACACTCAAACCAAGTAGTAGCCTCCCTCAGCCTCATGCAGGCCAAACCACAAAGGTGAGTACTCTCACCACCCCAAATCAATCTTTGCAAATAATAGTTCGTAACTTCTCAATGCTTTATCCCCTTGTACCCAACTTACATAGGGCATAAAGTCAAGCCGTCCAATCTTATGGAACTTGCCTGACTCAGCCATTGAGTATACACGAACAGGTTGCACAACTACTTCTCTCTTCTTTTTGGGCATACGACTAGGTCGTTCATCTTAGAACAAGGCTTAGTCGCCCTGAACTATTTAATATCCAACTTATATATACCTTTTTGAGCTTAGTGTTCAAAAGTTGGGCATAGGACCGGGCCGTTCATCTTAGAACAAGGCCCGACCTGCCCAGAGTTACCTCCAATTATACTCTTAATTATACTCTCTTCATTTTATGATGAGCTCTACCCAGGCCGTCCAATCTTATGGAACCCATGCCTGACTAGCCTGTTCATAAATAGGATAGTATAAAATATAGCCAATTTTTAACCCCTTGGGTTCCAGCATGTGCGAGGCATTAGGCCAGAYCGTCCAATCTTATGGAACTGGTCTGGTCCTCTGCCAGGTTCGTTTCTCTCTGATCCACTGTATATGGCATGAGTCCAAGCCCGTCAAATCTTATGGACATGCCCTGCCCTCAGCAAGGATTATCCCCTCGGGATAAAACAAGAGGGGGGCTGAGCCGTCCAATCTTATAGACTTGCTCAGACCACCTCGATAAAAAACAAAAGAAAAAAGCACAAACCCCAATCAAACATGGCAGCCAAACCCTCCAATCTTATGGTACAGGTTTGACCCCTGAAAAGTCAGCCACAGTCAAACCCTCACAATTCAGAGCAATCAGACCGTCCAATCTTATGAAACTGGTCTGACTCTGCATGCAATTCAAAAATAAAACACAGCGGTCAGACCGTCCAATCTTATGGAACTCGTYTGACCCCATGAGACCCATTCAGGCTCAACCAAAACCACCTTTTACCTACCCCTCCCCCAGATGCAACCCCTTGTGTTCACAATCTGCCTTCAGGCAATCAACAACACTGAAACTGCGATTGCACACCCATTCCTTAATTTAGTCTGACTTGTGTCCTGTCAGTTAAACCAAAGTCGAAATAGGGGTGCATACAGTATACTCAGTCAACATAACAGGACGTACAAGTAGGGGTTATACCAGGGGGTATAGAGAGAAAGCAGAAGGTCACCTTTCAGTTCCCTGCCTCTAGAGCCTCGCCTAGGCTCCGGCAGAGCTCCCGCAATCGGTGGGGCGAACCTCCCACAGAGGCCTTGGCGCGGATTACGGGTTGCAATCCCGCCTGCCGCCTTCCTCTCAGAACCGACGGACTAGACTTAGAATAAGAAGGGCAGAAGAAGAAAATTTTAGTCTTTCAGATCCAAGAGAGGTGCTCTCAGACTTGCAGGAGAGGGCCTTGATACCCTGAATCGCTTGAGGGCCCCGCAATGGTGGCTAAATCGTAACAGCTTGGCCAAGACTGCAGTCAACCCGCCGGCTATAGGCCCTCTGACAAACCTCTAAATCACGGCAGCAACCCCTTCTTCCTTCAGCTCAATCGCCACGGTGTAACAGACCGTGCTGGTTAGCGACGGCCAGCCATAGCACACAACGATGCTCAGCAGTTAGCAGTCTGCAATGGCCGTGCTCACCGGCTAACGATCAGCCCGCACACGGCCAACCGTAGCAGTAGTTCACACTTAACCAGAAAGGGGGCTCCATGAACTTTGCGACCAAACTGCAGCCGCCCCCGCAGCCCAGCAACCCGTGCCCCGGTCAGACAGCAAGGCCTCCAGCCTGYTGCTGCTCCCTCACGTCCTTGCCCCAATCAGCGAGCGTAGTCCTTTCTCAGCAAACGACCGATTTCATGATCTGCTCCACGCCCCAACGGTATATCCTTGGATCGTGACTTTCCCCCCTCCACTCCACACAATGGAGTGAGTCGTACATATATCAACAKGCGACTCCCTCAGGCCATCCCTCAGCTGCAGCCAGCTCACTTCACGGACTAGGATGCTCACCGGTCTGCACTAAATCCACAACTCCGACGCTTACGCAGTG
>BFEA01000508.1:378318-402734 GCA_003427395.1 Chara braunii | reverse complement strand
TAACTCTCTTCCTACTAACGTATCGCTCAATCCGACTGCCCCATTCGGTTCGCAAGGGCTTAAAACCCCGAAAACACATCCTTCCTCCCTCGATTCTACCTAAGATCGAGAGAGCTACACACTTTTGACCGCGCCTGGCTCCGCCATCGCCCACTATACTCCCGTATGCACCTATCCAGATTCCGCGTCCCGATTCACTCTTCTCTCCCACTGCGCCTTTGCTCAACCCACCAGCGCTCCACTGCCTGGCACTCCGCCCCCTGTTCCCTGCTCTCGGTAGTCGTGGTGGCCCTGCCCTATCCCCTATCTATCTCGGTTACGTCGCCCATCGCTCCTTCACCCGTTACCGTGCCACCTCACCCGCTCGCGCCCGACTCACTTTCCCGTCCCGATTCACGCCCGTCACCGCGCTTCCTGTTCGTTACAGCGCCAGCACCGCCCCGCCACACTATCTCTCAGCCGTGCGCCCGAAGCGTTCCACAAAAGAAGGAAACGCTTACACATACGAAAAAAAAGGACACAACAACCTCGGGTGCTCGGCCCCCCCGTGATTTATACGTGTCGATCTTTCGTTGGGACCGCGCCAACCTTCTCTGTATCGTTCCTACTTTTAACAGATGTCCTACGGGATTTATGCCGGAACAGTGCCCCCACGGACGCGCCAGGGCCACTCACCTCGTGGCTCGACCGTTCGTGGGTGCGCCCACTATGGCAGGCCCTCGGCCGTATCTCGACAGAAAGCAGGATCCCAAAAAAGGAGAGAGGTACAGCCAAAAAAAAAAATATATATAAAAATTCATACACCTTGTTTTTACTACGAGGCCTAAAACGGGAACGGGGAGCTACCGGCCCCTCACCGGTTCCCTAGGTCGGGCCCGTCACTACGCGTGCTGCAAAACTGAAGGGGATAGCCCCGTCGGGCCCTCAACCCCTCAGTTTCCTCCAACACTCCGCTGCTCCTTCGTTGCCGCACGCTGGCCTCGATCCCTGAACCTCCGTATCAATAATCCAATGCCATAACTTATAGGGCTAAGCCCAAGCCTGAAACAGTTAGGCGCGGATTTCGGTATGAAGTGGTACCGCGCGGTGCCTAGACCTGAGAAAAAACAGCCTAGGCCCCCCTTTCCCGCCTGCAACCGGCGCGCCAACACTAGATACCCGCACCGGCGTACTCGGACGGCGCCGTCGCCACCCCGTGTGCCTAGTGGCGTGCCAGTCCCACCGTCGGTCCCGCACACCACCCAAAGACGGGCTTTCATCCCCTAAACAAAACCGCAGCACGGTCCAGGTCGGTCGACTAGACCGGCCGCTTACTCAACCAAAAAAAATCACACGCTCGCCTTAAAACCGCGCGCCCACATACCTTCTAACTTAGATAGGACGGGTCCCGGACGAGGTCGCGCCTCGCACGGCTTATTTCGACCAAACTCGTTCCTTGTCACTTGCAAAAACCAGGGCGGATACCCTTGTAAGGGTATTCGCGCCGACATCGTCCCACAGGCTGAATAGGCAAAATAGTCTGATAGGCCCTGTATGTAGGCAAGGGCATATAAAGATCCACTGCAAACGCTAGGTGTATGATTGACAGTCATCGAACGATTTGATTGATGTACCGAAAACTTATCATATTCGGAATATAGGTCTATAAGCAAGATTATAGGACTACCCGCACATGACTAAGAGAGCGCGTCTGCATTAGGCAAACCTCCCATTTCTTTCACCATTACTGCATTCAGCTTTTGCAGGTCTTGTTCCCATCTCGGGGTGTAGTTTGTCTTAATTAAACAGAACCATGGTGATGCATACGGCCGCTAGAATAATCAGCAACATGCGACTGAAAATTTCCACCAAGATAGTTCACCACTTTCCTCTCATCTTTCGTATTCGGATATTTCACCCCCCTCATATTCCATGGCTGATGTGGTAAAGTATGGATCCGAATCATTGGGATTTTGTCCACATCAAGGAGTCTGCGTTGTTCGTCATTGAAAATATAGGCAGTACGTCTGTCATTCATAACCCTCTGTAAGGAATCCTAGCTCGCCTACAATCAAACTAACCTCATTCTCCTTATTAACATGACACGACCCTTTCTAACTTCCTCGCTCATTTGTTGTATTAATCCTTTCTCTCGTTCATAATATACTTTCTTCTCCTCGGTTATTGGAACGGGGACTTTGTGACACTTCCGACTTACTCTCTTGTACCGCCTTTGCGATCCCTACTTAAGCCCACCCTAAAAATGGTCGGCTCGCAGCTTAGACCAAAGGCGTTGCTTAATCCCCCATCCATCCTTGCAGTCAATATGCCAGCTTCAACTCTCCCTCCGCCGGGTTCTCCGTAACCTTCTCCCTCTACGTCGCGATAGCCTCGGGGTCCGTCAGTCCATATATGAACCAAATTTTCATTGCTTCACCGATGTTGACGAGACTAAGGGAAAAGGTTTCTGGTGGCTCCTATGTCCCAACTTCTTCCTATTTTATTATCCCCCTTTCCTCTTGCGATTCATTAATGATGAATGAACCCGGATTGGGTATAATCCTCATACTTTACGGTTCTGTTATGCAAACCACTACCGCATAGTTTCCACACACGGGGTCACACAGAATGAGGAACATAGTCTCATCATGCTTATTCAGTATGAGGGACTCGGTTCTACTAAGGAATGAACGGTCGAACCTTCACCTTTTGGATTTCCACCATCACATTCGATGTCGTCCCTATGCCGATTGCCTTACTGTTGGTTCCCATCAAAATCCCACCGTCAGCGTGGTGTCGACGCAGAAACCCAAACAAGGGTATCTGCGCGTCGGATAGCCATGTTTTTCAATGTCAGACATTGACTTAGTTTTTATGAGCGGCGAAGGAGCGATGCAACCACGTCCGTCCCGGCGGTTCGCGAGAAATTTAGCGTCGTTCCCAAGTTGTCTCTATGTAGTATTGTTTGATGACATGGCTAGGAGGGCCCTCGCCTTTGCGAAAAAGGCGGGAGCCGATGTGCTCGACAACGGTCTATCTTCGTGCCCATTCATATTGCCTGCCCCTCTTTAATTAGATTCATTTTGGCCCCAATATCAATCATGGCATTACATGGCCTTCCCCTTATGATCACGTCCACACTGCCTGTAACAGTGGTCCTCCAATCCATCTTCGTATCGGTCTTTGCCAACTCGGCTTTCTTTGGAATCAGTGTACCCGAACGTACGATGGCCACCAACTTTTAGGATAGATAAGTTTTCAATTTGTTGCGCAACTTCGGGGATGAGCTAAGGTTATCTTTCAAATTAAGCAGTTGATTATGTTCCTCCAGAAGCTTATCCATGATTTTTCTCACGTCAAAACCCTCCTCTTTTTCACTGTGTATTTCCTTTTCTTTTGCGATAAATCTCTCTGGGTAGGATTCTCGTTGATTTTGATTCCCCTCTTTTATGCCCTTTAATTTGTACGTTTATCATCCTCTTCTCTCATCCTCGCATCCTCCTCATCGTCATCGTCGGGAATCTTCAGGGTTTCCTTCTCTTTGTTGGGTTGAGGCTCTTCAAGTATGGGCTGGCTAGAGCTCGCCCTTCCTCTACTCCTTGTCTCTACTGTCTGGGGTGTACTGCCTGGGGTCCTCTCCCTTGTCTGGAAGGAGGTCTGGAAGTCATCCCTGATCGCGACTCTGAGTCCAAAATGCTAGCTCAAGGCACACTTACTTGCTAGCCCAATCCCTATGGTCCCAATCCATAGAGAAATACCATGGCAGTTCCCTCTATTCATTCACTTCCGATCATAGTTTTCTGAAGTTCTCATGGAATTTCCCCATCTTTCCCATCAGATCTTTAATTCTTTCCAAGTTTTTTATCGCAAACTCTTAACCACCTTCTGCGTTTTTTTCATCGGAGTTTCATACTATCAGCTCCTCCACTATGGTCCCAACTTCCAACTTCTTATCCACTTCTTCTCCCTCCTCTAGTTCTTTCACGATCGCATAAGGGGTTGTTTCCTTTTCTTGCCAAATGCGGAACATCGTTGAAGGTGTTGGTACATTCTGCACAGTTGTCATTCTCAAGGCCACCTTCTTCGTCCGTCCTGCGATAGTTGAATCGATATGATATACAAATTTATCATGAATATCCCCTTCGATATTCGTGCTTATCAATATTTTTTTTTTTGTCGTTCTTCCGAACATTATAAAATCTAATCATATGCCCGTTTTGATCGCAGTGGCGGCAAATCGCATCCCTACAATCCACCCTTCCTCTGTCATACCCTTGTCTACCTTCCTAGCCTCCCTGGCCTCCAGAGGCATTCCAGTTCTCGTCTCCTCCTCCATCATTACTTCCACCTACATTCACTTGTTCATTTTCTCCCCGTCCTCCATTTTCATGCCCGCCATTTCCTCGTCCCTTCCCCGAATTTTGATTCTGCCCACGACCTCTAGATTGGTTGGCGTGAGACCCTTGTTGCGTGGTCTGTTGGGGTTGGGCGACCTTTTGAGCCTAAGCCATCGACTACTTGCATGACACGATACTAGTTAGTGGTCCAAAAAAGGGCTCATACGGCCTGCTAATCGGCCATGGCATATATGGATTGTACTCCAGCAACGACCCAGGAGGCCCATACCGTGGCCAATGCCCTTCCGAAGGCTGACCAATCTCGGATGGTTCAGGCATACCCATCTGCCCTCCCCTCTCGGATGGTAGCATCGTCGAAGCCTGTGGGTACTGCCCCTTTCCTGATCCTTGACGCCGTTGAACTTGATTTTTCGTCTTTCATCGCGCCTTTGTCAATTTTTACGGCTCAGGCCCCCCTTCTTCTTCCTCCTCCTCTTCGTTCATCACTTCTTCTCTCACCACCCGTTTTTCTTTCTTACAGGCTTCTGAAACCGCCATAACCTTCTTTGGGGCACTCGCTTCCTTCGTAGCCTCCATCCGGGCTACCACTTTCTCTACTATTTTGGGCAACATCTCCTTCAGAAAAGTAGGCTTCCATGAGGTGAGCGTCCGAGTCCTGAAATACCCAGATGTGACACTCGAGGCCTGTTGGTGCGTACGACCCACGTCTTTGCATCTGGGTGACCTGATCTAAGGCATCGGTTGCGTCTTGTAGAGTGCCATAACGATCATGAAGAACGATGGTGAAGACTGCGCAAGTGGCAGCCTTACCCGAGTGAGTACAATGGGTATAGTAATTCTCCGATGCGGAAAAAACAATGCCTCGCAATTTAGTTGCGAGCATAGACTACCACAACTCTTGACTAGTGTTTGTCAGTGTTAGCGTACGTGTGGCGACCTGCAACCAATGTGACACACGAAGTGTACCATCGTAGTTGGGTATATCTGACAGACGCACAAAGGGGGGACTGGTGTACTAATGACGAGGAGAAAGAGGTTGATGGGCTCGCACTGCAGCGGCAAATGTCGGGGTCGGTGCAGAGGTAGAAGTGATGGCAGACTGTTGGTCGGGGCTGCTGGTGGAAGGTCCAGCAGAGGTAGAGACCACAACCTCAACCAACTGTGACGGAGTGGCGAGATAGGAGGGTAAAGGGGGAGGAGCAAGTTAAGGGAAACGAGCCTGCAAGACAAAAGTGGGAAGGGCGGTATAAGAAGATGAAGGGTGAGCAGCCTGTGAAAGGTGAGACAGTCTCAGGGTGAGTATCTCCACCTGGAGTACGCCACGGTGGCCTGTAAGGTAGCTACTTGCTGGGCTCATGGGGTCGGAGGTGGAGGAGGTGAAGAGGGTACCGTAGCGGGAGGAGGAGTAAGGAACTGTACGGAACCCTGAGGTGGGAGTGTGGAGATGAACGGAGGAGGGAGGGTTCCGAGCCGTAGTGTCGCGACCAACTTGAAAGAGGGTTGTAGTACCGCAAACGAAGCGGGAAGCTGGTAAGCAACACCGGGATGAATGGATGAAACTATGTGGTCAGATACCACTATTTGGGCACCAGCACCTACAGTAGTGGCTGAAGCAGCAGTGGCAACAAGGGCCGACGGGTGTGCCGCAACAGAGGGTATGGTCTGAGCAGCAAGGACACTCACCACTGCGGAGGGGGCGTATCCCTACCGAGCTACTGACCCACGTGTGAAGGCTTTTAGATGCAATTGCAGAGGTAGGTCAGCCGAGGGCGTTTGCTCGTTTGCCGTAGTATAGATACGATTGGTTAACGCTAAGTGGACCTGAACGCCGTTCGTTCCTATGACGCTGATCTCCTAAGTACGAAGCAGACGCCGATCGACTAGGATGGTTTCAACCAAGCGTGAAACCTAAAATGAATCCTAGTCCCTTTAGACATATAGCCAAAGAGAATTATAACATTCACAGACAATTACATCAAAAGAAAATCGACCGTTGTCGGCATAAATATCCAATATGATATGATAACTAAAAGAATTCGAATTACCATACAATACATCCAATAACACAAGATCGAAATAAAATCCGACCATCTCAGGTTGAACACCACAAAACAATCATACAACCGCCAACAAGGAGTTGGTCACCGATAATAACATAGATGTTGCCGACAAGGTAGTCGGCTGCCTTAGTCTTCACTTGATGAGACGCATTGCCAAAGTCTTTCATTCCAGCTTACTGCCGACCTGAAACTCGACGCACATACATGCCTTCGTCCGTTTTCAATCTTTTCGGATGACAAGTTACTTTACGATTGATTCTTGATCAGAGGTATTGCTTGACGTGTTGCATGCCTCTTCCTTTAGAAAGTGGTCTGGGGTACTCCTCCTCGCCCGAGCACAAAACTCGTATCTCAGAAGTCGGGCCGTCTCCACCAAATCGGCAAAGTACCCCCCCGTAGAACGGTCCACTCTAGGTCGATAACAAGGACGGCTCCTAAAGCAACGAACTCCCGCCCCAGGTGCTTCCTGGAGATAAAACATGTGTTCACTACAAATAACTTTTAATTGTTCCCATTTTTCCTAAGTTCAGGGTAACTTAAGCAAAGGGAAATCAAAAGGGATAAAGAATGAGAATCATTTGGACAGGTATAGGCAGATAAGGTCGTTCGGGATAGAATGGGTAATTCTCAGGAAAATACTAAGTTCATTTGACCTTATCTACTTTATTTCAATCGAATTCATTTTAAGGTGCGCACAAAATTGACATTTTTCAAAATAACCAACCCTTCTTGGCATGCACGCAGGTGAGAAGTCAAAAAAAGACACTCATTTTTCATTTTCTGAAATAGGCATAATCAATCTCCTTTGCAAGCATTCTTCTACCTACCTGCACAACATGCATAGAAAACAAGTTCAAAAGAAAACAGTACAATCCCAGACTCACGTCAGATTTTCCCACTCACATGCATGATTCGCACAACTTTCTCTACCTTTTCTTTCGAACGTTCAAACGAATAGGGTCAAGCAAAGTGTGGGTTCACACAGGTGTGAAGAGATATCTGAATCATTCAACTGACCTTGAGTGGAATGGTGCCGAAGAAGCGTCCTGGCTCACTCAAGAAAGTCAACCAATAAGCCTTATTGTGCCGCCGAAAGCTGTAGTCTCAAGGAAAATCATGATCAAACCACCTCTTACTCGCACGCCTCACCGGAGGTAACCCAAGCGTGAAAACAACGAGCCGTACGAGTCCCAGAAAAAATACTCAATCTGGTACCTCGTCAGTCCCAACTGGTCTCAGGCTATCCTAGATGGTCCCACGCGGTTCCAGGTGGTCCCATGCTGTCAAACACTTTATCGAATGACTATTGAGTCGAAAACCGTTTCTGCCACACTTCTAAATAAAATAAAACCGGTGTCGAATCTCAAAACCACATGCGTCAAGACTGTCGCAAATGACCACCCGCGTCGCACGTCAGTCCCAACTGAATCCAGGCAGTCCCAAGTAGTCCAGTCCCACTGCCACAAGTATTGATTAGTCCCAACTACAAAACATTTATCGTATGTGCCGCATAAAAAAAAATGAACCAGCTTGTCGCGCTCAGATTTCGTACCGTCGCATGTCGTCAACCGCCACCATGTCACGCTGCTGCTGCCGTACACACCAATGGTATCAGACCTTCACCAAGAAAAGCAGTTCCGCGCCGCAACAGAAAAACTTTCAACGTCGTAAAAAAAACCTTCACTGTCGCGCCGCACGTCCCACCGTCGTGCCGCAGTTCTACTGCCGTGCCGAACTCTCGTCGAAAATGGCAACACGTCATCACACCGTGCCCCGTAGAAAAAAAAGAAAACGGCAGCGCTCCGCCGTGTCATACCACCGTAAAAGACGGCGGCGCTTCGTCGTGCCGTACCACCGTAAAAAAAACGGGAGCGCTTCGCCGTGTCGTACCACCGCAAAAAGACGGCAGCGCTTCGCTGTGTCATACCACTGTAAAAAAAACGGCAGCGCTTCGCCGTGTCGTACCACCGCAAAAAAAAAGGCAGCGCTCGCTGTGCCGTACCACCGTAAAAAAAACGGTGACGCTTCGCTGTGCTCTACCAGAACAAAAACAACAGCAGTGCTTCGGCGTGCCGTACCACCGTAAAAAAAACGGCGGCGCTTCACTGTGTCGTACTACGTCAAAAAAGATAACAGCGCTACTCTTTAAAACAAAGTGCCGCCGGCGTGTCATGAAAACGGCAGCGTCACCCCTCAAAATAAAGGTGTCGCGCCGACGTCGCGGTATTTCAGCAGCATAACCCCACAAAATAGGTTATGGTTGCCGAAAATATCGGTCGGCACACCTTCACCAGTTGTCGTGCTCCTCGTCACTCCTTGCCATGCTCCGTTGCCGCTCCTCACCATGCTGCCGCAGAGTCCGCCTTGAGACCAGCCTGCCAAGGGGTGGAGCAGAGCGCTCCAGCCAAGGCTATGGCTGCCTCCTCCTTCGTCGCGCTCCTCCGCAGTCCTCCAGCTCCGCCGACAGCACTCCTGCCTCCTCTCCAACACTCCAGCGATGAGGCAAGTGTGTTGCCGCACACTGGCAGCTGGAGGCAAGTGTGAGGCAGTTGTCCTGCCTCTTTTGTAGTGGCTGAGGAGGGCAGCAGCAGCCTCAGTTGCCCCCAGGCAAAATTCGTCACTTGCCTGGGGCCATTGATCTGAGCCAGATCAACGGACTGAGGCTGTTTCACCTCAGCCACACACTTAGGGTGGCAGTTGTACTCAACTGCCCCCCTCTTTTTCTCCCTTTTCCCTGCACTCAGCCCCACACTGAGTGCAGGTTCAGTGGGAAAATGGTTGTTTCCAGCCAAGTTCCCCTCAGTAATCCCTCCGGTTCACAGCCTCTGGCCAGAGTCACATTCAGGCCAGTTTGGCCTGTTTCTAATCATAGCTGCGGCCACATTCGTGGCCGTGGCTTTTCTTTCTTTTTCGTTTTCTTTTCAATTCAGCTATCTTCAGATTTTCACGAGAGAGCTGAATTTATGGCATTTCCAAATCTGTTTTTCTTTTGTTTTTCTGATAAGGGGTTGAAAAGTTATAGCCCCTTTCAGTTTGATGTATCTGGGCACTTTTCCCAGTGCAGATACATCAAGGAAAAGGTTGTACTTAGCCTTTTCCCTCAAGTGACTTTTAACTTTCCAGGCTCCCCTTGAAAACGGGAGCCTGACAGTTATCTCTGGCAGCTTGTGCCAAAGGTAGCAGCTGGTGAGGACAAGTGTCCTCACGAAAAAAAAAAACACAGAAAACAAAAGAAGAAAATAAAAAGAAGTTAGATCCCCCCAACTGTACTGTTCCCGGCTTTAATATGAGTCAGGAGCATGCAGTTGGGACCAACTGCATCTCCCTCACCTCTGCTGGCCCCCCCTGAAAACGGGGAGGACAGTTGTCAGAGTTGGGAGGAGTAGGGAAATAACTCGTGAAAATTCACGAGTTCAAATCCCGACAGGCTCAGAACGGGGTGCAAAAAGTACCCCGACTTTGGTGAATTTTAGAAAAATATTCGATATATAAAAACATCTAAAACAATTCATGCACATGGCCTATGTGCCTGACTACCTACAAAAAAAAATGCAAGGCCAACAAAATTGTTTTACTCCATCCAAAAAATAGTGGCGCAAACCAAAAAAATACCACTTTTCAAAAAAAAAAACTCAGATCCCGTTTTCCGTTTTCTCTTTCTTTTCTTTTTCTTCTTTTCTTTTCTTTTCTTTTTCCTCTTACCCCCCCTGACAATGGGGAGGCAGCTGGAAGGTAGGGAGGAGCAGGTCCTCCTCGCCCTACCCTCCCATTTCTCTCTCTCTCACTCTCCACTCCATTCCTCCTACCCCCTCTTGCTCCCCGCGTGTGAACTGTGGGCCGCGAGATCTCAAGATCTCGTGGCCACAGTCATCTGTTCAAAACGAAGTGGGAGCCTTTGTGCTCCCATATAGTCTGCAAAGACTTTTTTTTTTTTTTTTTTTTTTTCCCCCCCGTTATTTCATGGCTTTGCCAACGGTCACGCCCGATTTCGGCTTGCTATGGCACATTGGGATACAGAGCCGGGTTCAAATCCCTACCGGGATTTTGGACCATTTCTCGATTTATGCGCGTCATCCTTGCGCAGGGGCCATGCCCATCTACGGCGCAATCAGCCGCGCGATCTCGAAGATCGCACGGCTGAAATAGGCCGCGCCCAACTGCCCCAGTATAGTGGGCTGCTGCAAAAGGAGCTAGCCCAGTAGCGCAGTATGTCGGATTCCACCCCAATACCTGCTGGGTAGTAGTCTCGCATTGTAACCTACTGGGCTAGCTCCTGTCACGATAGTGATAGGAGCAGCTCTTCTATATGAAAAGCTCAGCCCTGTCCCTATCCCCTTGCCGTGACCTTGCAGGCCCACCCTGCCTGTGGCCTTGCAGGCCCCGCCTGTCTGTGGTCTAGCAGGCCTTGCTGGCTAGTGGCTAGCAAGCTCTGCCTGCCTGCTACTTCCCCGTGGATGGCTGCCCATCCACAGCTCCAGGGCCACCCATCGGGTAGGCCTCGACATAGGCCTGCTGGTCCTACTCGGGTTCGAGGTCAGCCCGGCATGCCCAGGAAAAAGAACCTTGCTATTCCTCTCGCGCTGTAGCCCCATACCCGGCGCATCCCTCTTTTCCGCCTACCTAGGCCCTGAATCGAGCGGCTTAGCAGCCGCGCGTCGGTCTTTAGGTAGAATAGTCTAGTTTTCAGTCTTTCCACGATCATGTGCCCTTGGAGCCCTGTCGGTAACTGCAGACGAAAGGTCGTACCGCCAACTCCAGCTGTTTCATTCGGACGTCAATGACGCCAGGTTCTAAAAAAGTTTAATAATCTCAATCACATGGTTGGTTTGAATAAACTTTTTAGCAAACGTCAGTCTCAGCAAATTCCTCAATTCAACAAAACAGACGGACAGCGTTCGGCGTTCAAAACCCCAAGGGTATTTGCCCCGACAGCGTGTGAGATGGTAGCACGAGCCCGGTTGAGGGGGAATGATTCATTGGGGTCCAAGGTGCCCAACGGGAGGAGCCAAGAAAGGAGGGGGTTAGAAGAACCATAAATCTTACGAAAACCCTTACCGGACTTAGGGGAAGTGAGGGTGAAGTAGCGGCAACATAATCAAGAAAATAAAATAAAAACCATGGAAGGGAGGGGGAAAAGAAAAAAAAAAAAAAWWAWAAAATTTCGAGATAAAAAWAWAWWAAAAAAAAAAAAAAAAAAAAAARRWTARAAGAMAAAAAAAATATAAACAGGTTAGAAGAGATTTTTTTTTTTTTTTTTTTTTTTTTCGGTGAYATTTCCCTWCTACCTCCCCTGGGGTCAACAATGTGTTGAGGGGAAGGAAATGTTGAGAGAAGTATGCTAAGTTTTATAATGCCGCAAATAAAAACTTTAAGAAAAATAAATAAAACAATAATGAAATTAAGAGGTGGAGGAGAGTCGAGAAAAAACTAAGTATTTCATTACCCCGATGGGGACGAAGTATCCTGCCATTAAGAATGACTAAGTAAAATGGAAAACTTTGGTCAACACTTTGCTACCCCCAAGAGGTCAAAATGTGCTGGAAAAAAMWAARWAAAAAAAAAAAAAAAAAAAAAAAAAAAAATCAGCAGCACTTCATTATCTCCAAGGGTTCAAAATATGCACCAAAAGCAAGAATGACTAAGTCTGAACAAAATATAGAGGTGTCGCAAAAAAATTTAAATTTTTAGAATAAATAAAAATAGACATAAAATAAATCAGAAAAAAATAAAACAGGTAGGAAATAAGATAGTTCAAATTTTTAAAGAAAACAAAAAATAATCAATACAATGGCAAAATAATAAAAAAAATAATAAATAAATAAAGTTGAGAGGAAGGAGGGATGAAAAAGTGATGAAGAAAAATAAAAATAAATAAGAAAGAGAAAAGATTGAAGTGATAGATGAAGAGATGATGAGGTTATAGTTGGGGGGGAAAAGAAGGAGAGGACGATGAGAGAATGAGAGAAAAAAGGATGGAAAAGGTGAAAAGGAGAAAGAAGGATTAATGGAAGAGGGTGAGTGAAGAAAAGAGAAGAGAAAAAAATGATGGAAAATGAATGAAAAGTGAGGGATAAGGGAGAACAGTGGGAAAGTGGGGAGAAAAGTGAAGAAAAGAGGATATGAGAGTGAGAAAGAGTGAGAGATTAGTGCTAAAGTGAGAAAAAAATGATAAGGAGAGGGAGGGAAAAAAACGAAAAGGGGTGAAGAAGGTTGATTAGTGAGTAAGGAATGACACTAAGCTTTTAGGCGGCCAAAAGCAGAAAAATCACCACGATCCAATAGAACTTGGCCTTCATGCAACCTCTTGGAAAAAGGGGTTTTCAAACTGCTACAAAGTTGCTAGCACGACATAAAAATTTAACCAGACTGATGAAATCTGTAAAGTAAAGGGTTTGGGATAGATCTTGATCTCCCAAACTCACATTCTCTACTTGTAGTGCAACCCCATATCTGGGGGGTCTTGATTTGTTGCACAACTGCAGTTGGATCTGATCATACAAGCTCGGATCTGCAGAAAATAAAAATAATAATTTTCAATGTAGAGCAGCCCCCTAGCCAAGCGGGGTTTCAAGTGTTGCCACGTGGCACTAATGACCATGGAGAGGGAGAAAGAAGAGAAGGAAAATTTTGTCTTTTGCTAATAACTTTTGATCCGTTCAACGGACTTTAGCAAAAAAAAACTTGTTGTGAAGTTTTTTTTAAGACAATTCCAACATGATATGATGTGATTGGAGTTGTGGCTTGTATCAATAGCGCCCATAAGAAAACCGAGCACGCACAATTTTGAAACTTTGAAAAAATAATTGGGATCTTTGAACAGTTGTAGTTGCAAACCTAGCGTACAAAATCTGATAATCTATGACTCATTAGAAGCGGTTCATCTAGAGCTTTCTAAAAAAACGAAGATAAAAAACTTTAGACATCAGATGCAAGCGTTATGATGAAAAATGTGCACCAGTGTCATGATAAAAATGAAGTGTCGAGTTTTTTTGCTCAAGCCACGTGAGAAATGATGGGGGGGATGGGTGAGGGAGGGGAGCAGGGAGACACGTCTGCTCTGATACTAGTTAGACGGACTTGCCGAGATGGCGGTCTGTCAAGATCAAGACGAAGGGATGAGGAAGGAGGAAATGGAGATGGAGCTCGTAGGGACAGCGCAATTCCAATGCAGAGCCAACACACACATACTTCAAAGTGTGCAAACGAAGAATGGGACAAACAGACTGCAGATGGGGTATACCCCCAGCGGACTGACTGAGCTGGACTGAACTAGACTGGTACTAACAGTGATACCGGGCAGGACTGGACTTAACTAAGTGAGCATACGGCCTGTGGGGTCATACCATGACCTGGTCTCACAAGCTGAATAGACACAATAGCCTGATAGGCTCTGGCTATAGGCCAAAGCAAAAAGAAGCCAGTTGCAAACCTCCTAGGCGTATGCATGGCAGTCATGGACCGGTCTGGTGGATATGCCGAAAACAGATCATATTCATAATATAGTTCTATAAGCGAGATTATAGGACTATCCGCACATGCCTCCGAGAGCGCGTCTGCATTAGACAGACCTCCCATATCTTTTGCAGTTACTGCATTCAGCTTTTGCAGATCTTATCCCTATCTCAGAGTCTCATTTCACTTAATAAAATAAAATCATAGTGACGTGTACGGCCCACTGGAATAATCAGCAACATGAGACCAGATCTTTCCATCAAGATAGTTCACCACTTTCCTCTCATCTATCGGATTCGGGTATCTTACCCCCCTCATATTCCATGGTTGATGTGGTCTAGTATGGATCTGAATCATTGAGATTTTGTCCACATGAAGGAGTCTGTGTCGTTCGTTATTGAAAGCATAGGTAGTACACTTGTCTTTCATGATCTTTATCATTGAAACCTTCTCCTCCTCTATAAGGAATCCTGGCTCGCCAACAATCAAGTTGGTCTGATTCTCGTTATTAATACGACACGACCTTTCCGTAGCTTCCTCTCTTATTTGCTGTATTAATTCTCCCTCTCGTTCATAGTATACTTATTTATCTTCGGTTATTAGAACGGGGACAGGATGACACTTCTGACTTACTCTCTTGTACCGCCTTTGCGAGCCCTACTTAATCCCACCCCTAAAAAATATTAGCTAGCAGTTTGGCCCAGAGGCGTTGCTTGATCCTCCATCCATCCTCACAGTGGACATACCAGGTTCAACTCTCCATCCGTCGAGTTCTCCATAACCTTCTCCCTCAACGCCGCGATGGTCTTGGGGTCTGCCAGTTCATATATGAACAAAATTTGCATTGCTTCACCAATGTTGAGGAGACTGAGGGACAAGGTTTTTAGTAGCTTCTATGTCCCAGTTTTTTTCCATTTTTTATTCTCCCCCTTTCCTTTTTCGATTCCTTAATGGTGAATGAACCCAGATTGGGCCTATTCCTCACACTTCACAGTCCCATTTTGCAAAGTACTAACTCATAGTTTCTACACACAGGGTCACACAAAATGAGGAACATAGTTTCGTTATGCTTATTAAGTATGAGGGACTCGGTTTTACTAAGGAATAAATGGTCGCGGATCATAGTCTGGCATTGTGAAGAAACAATTTCAAATCTTCACCTTTCTGATTTCCACCATCACATTTGAGGTCGTCCTTATGAAAACTGCCTTATTGTTAGCTCCCATCAAAATCTCACTTTCAGCGCGGTCTATCGGCATGCCCAGTCGTATTTCGTGATCCTCTTTAATAAGATTTATTTTGGCCCCAGTATCAATCATGTCATTACATGGCATTCCCCTTATGATCACATCCACACTGCCTGTAACGGTGGTTCTCCAATCCATCTTCGTGTCGGTCTCCGTCCACTCAGCTTTCTTTGGAATCAACATACCTAAACGTACGCTGGCCACCAACTTCCAGAATAGACAAGTTTTCAACTCGTTGCGCAGCTTCGGGGATGAGCTAAGGATATCTTTCACATTAAGTAGGTGGTTATGTCCCTCCAGAAGCTTATCCATCATTTTTCCCACGTAAAAACCCTCCTTTTTACCGTGTATTTCCTTTTCTTTTGCGTTAAATCTCTTTGGGTAACATTCTCGCTAATCCCAATTCCCCTTTTTTTTGCTCTTTGATACGTATGCTTATCATCCTCTTCTCTCATCCTCTCGTCCTCCTCATCGCCATCCTCATCTCCATCATCAGGAAACTTCAGGGTTTCCTTCTCTTTGTTGGGCTCAGACTCTTCATGTATGGGCTGACTAGAGTTCGCCCTTCCTTTACTCATTGTTTGTACTGCCTAGGGTATTCTCCCTTGTTTGGAAGGAGGTCTGAAAGTGATCCCCTATCGCAGCTCTGAGCCCAAGACGCTGACTCCAGGCACACTCACTTACTCACTCAATCCCTCTGGTCCCCATCCATAGAGAAATACCATGAGAATCCTTTCCCTCTATTCATTCACTTTCTAGCATTTTTTTTCCAACTTCTCACCGAATTTTCTCATTTTTCTCACCAAATCTTCTATCCTTTCCAAAGTTTTTATCGTAGGCTTTTGACCACCTTCGTCGTTTTCCTCAGCAAAGTTCCATATTATCGGTTCTTTCACTATGGTTCCGGCTTCCAACTTCAGATCCACTTCTTCTCCCTCCTCTACTTCTTTCACGATCACATCAGGGGTTGTTTCCTTTTCTTGTTAAATGCGGAACATCGTTTGAGGTGCTGGTGCATTATGCGCATTTGTCATTCTCAATGTCTCCTTCCTCGTTCCTCTTGCGATAGTTGAATTGATATTATATCCAAATTTATCATAAATACCCCCTTTGATATTCGTGTTTATCAGCCTTTCCTTTTTGTCGTTCTTTTGGACATTGCAAACTCTAATGATATGTCATTTCTGATCACAGTGGCGGCAAATCACATTCCTCCCCGACCTCCATTTCCACGCCCGCCATTTCCTCGGCCCTTTCCGTAATTTCGATTTTGCCCACTTCCTCCAGATTGGTTGGCCTTGGACCCTTGTTATGCGGTCTGTTGGGGTTGGGCGGCTTGCTAAGCCTGAGTCACCGCGTACTTACATGGCGCCATACTAGTTGGTGGCCCAGAATACCGCCCATACGGCCGGCTGGTTGGTCATGGCATATATGGATTGTACCCCGGCTACAACCCAGGAGACTCATATTGTGGTCAATGCACTAGTGGTTAATGACAACCTGAAATTTCAGAATGAAAGATTTTTAAATGGTTTGAAACCGTTGAAATTGCATGAAGAAACTTGATGGTATTTCAAGAGTTTCAGGGAATATGGGGTCAACTTTTATGGTTTTTTTTTTTTTTTTTTTTTTTTAATGTTGTTGTGTGTCATTTGAAATGACGTGAAGTGGCTGAAGCTTCTGAAAGCGGTTTCACGTCCCCCCATCTAAATGGTTGGACGGGGGCATTAAAAACCACTTTCAGATTTTCGTCACTTTGGGTCTTTTCAAGAGTTTCAGGTGGGGACTTGAAACCGCTGTCATGACCTGAAGTGGTTGAAGCTTCTTAAAGGGGTTTCAGGTACCATTATCCAATTATTTGGATGGGGGGACTTGAAACCGCTTTCAATTTCTTATCCATTTCATGTTATTTCAAAAATTTCAGGTATGAACTTGAAAGTGATGTAAATACTTGAGGTGGTTGAAGCTTCTGAAAGGGGTTTAAGGTATCTACATCCAACCATTTGGATGGGGGGACTTGAAACCGGTTTCAAATTTTCAGCCACTTCATATCATTTCAGGAGTTTTGGGTGGGGACCTGAAACTGTTGTAATGACTTGCAATGACAAAAGCTTCTGACACATGTGTTAGATCCCTCCATCCAAATACATAATACATGTATGAAGCAGATGAAAGTGACATGTAAATAGCATATGTTGTTAACCATCTCTCGGTCAATGCCCTCCCAAAGGTTGGTCGGTCTAGGATGGTCCACGCATACCAATCTGCTCTCCGCTCTCGTGTTGTGACATCGGCGAAGCCTGTGGGTACTGCCCCTTTTCTGATCCCTGACCCTTTGAACTTGATTTTTCGCCTTTCGGTGCGCCTTTGTCAATTTTTGCGGCTCAGGGCTCCCTTCTTCTTTTTCCCTGCTCTTTGTCTAACACTTCTTCATTACCACATGTTTCTATTTCTTACGGGCTTGTGACACCGCCGAAACCTTATTTGGGGCACTCGCTTCCTTCGTAGCCTTCAGTTGGGCTACCACTTCCTCTAATATTGTTCTGGCGTCCCCTCCACCACTCGCAATGGAGTCTCTCGCTTTCCTCTTACGCCTCTCCTACTTCATTTGGAAGAGGTAGACTTGATTAAGTATCCCTTCCGCCACGCTTCTTTTGATGGTTGCCCACATCAGCTTCTTACCTACTGCCCTCTTTTCAATCAGGATTGTTGCCTCACTCTGTGAAAAGTTCCCCAGGAATATGACGCATTGTTCCTCCTCTTCCATGCCTGACACTTTTCTTATCATTTTCTCAAATACTGTGGTGAAAATTCTGACCGTGGTAAAATCATCCCTTATTCCCTAATTAAGGCTCGTAGATCGGCCAACGTGAGCAGACCATCGCCCAACCTGAAACGTCCTCGCATTTATCTTTGAAGCCTTCTCAACTTCCTGCCACATCGGTTGCGACCTTGGTTACTTTTGGCCGCATTTCCCACCAAGCATATCGGATCCTTAAGAATTTTTCAGCCCCTATAGTTTCCACCAGGATTTGTTCTAGTAGTTCAAACCATTTTGATATTGTTTTCCTGTTAAGTGAAAGATATCAACCTTTGGTAGCTGGGACAGTAGCACATCTGTCTTCTTCAGCGCCGTGACCAACTCATCGGTCGATACGATCCAGTTTACTGGTCCCCCTTGCAGCGTGTGGCCGTGTGAGTCCACAATTTTTACTTGCCTTAATCCTTCCCTGAAAATATATCGCAAAACAAAACACATTACCAACCCTTCATACAGGTCTACTCCAGCCAATCTCTTTTTACCACTCTCTATCCCGATGAACGCTTATTCGAAGTTACCAATATCCCCTTTGTCGTCATTTTCCCACTCTTATGGAAAACAATCCTTACAGCTAACGCATGCGTGTCATGACACCGTTTTGACAACTTAGGTAGCTTAGTAGTTGTGTACAAGCACCAAAGATCGTTGCTTGGGTAACCGAATACATAGAGTTGTATCATTGTAAACAATACTTTATTCTAGGACATTAGATACGCCTAGCATCATCCGAATTACTCTATGGTATCTCGATCGGCAAATTTGTAACTGAAGTTGCCACTACAAAGTGTCAAAACATACAAGCGTCCCAACAATAGAATCTTTAATATTATTAGTCTATTACCAATAGTCCAAAATTATCGTTTTGCCAAGATCATCAACCTTCTTATAACCTGGGTTCGTTCACTTAAGGACTTTGGTAAGCAACCGACATCCTCCACAACGGCGCCACCTGTCGAGCGCATCAGTCCCGCAGATGGGACCTTCCCGGCCTCGTCACATTGGATTTTGTAGGACTTCGTCGTAGAGTGTTGCTACTCCAGCCGAGTGTGTCAGCCATTTCTCTCGCGAACCCCTACGACAGGATAGGGTCACCCGCGGTACAACTTACCTGCACTTACGGGAGATGTCACCATCCCTTAGGTGGGCGTATCCCTGTTTAACTACCAAACCACATACGAAAACTTTTCGTATGCAATCGCAGAGGTGGTCCGGCCAAGGGCATTTCTCGTTCGTTGTAGCATAGGGGAACGTGCGGTTAACGCCTGAATAGGACCCGTGCGTAAATCGTAGCCCGATGCCCTGATCTTTCGAACTTGACCTTACGTCGGTCGACTAGGATGGTTGAATCTAACCACTCGATACATCTCAAAACTAAAACAAATTGAACGTATATGTAAATTGCGCCTAGTTCATTTTCCACACTTGGCCCATAACTTTTTACTAAGCGGATCAGATGAGTATCGCCCCTGAATAAATATTGTGGCGCCACATGCCTTAGTTATATCGACTAGCCATGCATGAATATGGGATGTCGTACTATGTAGTACCCATAATCATGTGTCCCTCGATGGTGTCGTGGGTCACCTTCGATACTCGAGTGTCGGCTGATACGTTGTCGGACGCGGCGGTCCCACACCCAGACGTAAAGTAATTTTTGTGTCGAACCTCACGGTCGCATCACGAAGGAGTTTTAGAAACATTTCAGCGAAAAGACCAACTCCGACCGTGCGCGCCAACTATACCTCCCGGGGCTCCCTACGACAGGACAGAGGTTCCGCGAGGTACAACTCACCTCCACATGCGGGAACTGTCACCATCCCTTAGGTGGGTGTATCCCTGCTGAGTTACTGACTCACGTGAGACGGCCTTTACTTGCAATCGTAGAGGTAAGTCAGCCGAGGGCGTTTGCTCGATCGTCGTAGCATAGGCATACGCGCGGTTGAACGCCTAAGACTGACCCGTATACGTGTCGGGCATCGGGGCGCTGATCTCCCGGACCAACTTACAATTCAGGTCGCCTCGACTGAGGAACGTTCACGCATTCTACGTTTTGAATATAAATATTTTTAATATGTATGACTCATAACCTATCCCCTTTTCCGGAGTAGGATCCCCTCAATACTTGAATTATCAAGGATTGTTTGTAAGTTATATACCCTATCCTACCTAGTGATCAAAACAATTCAATATATTTTTTATGAAAACCTCTTTGTCATATCACACATACATAGGAGACAAAATGAGACTAAATAATTAGGCAAGGAGATGTCTTTTACATTTTACACAAACATCAGAATGAACAAAGTTTCGACTTTTGAAAGAGAAGCAACATAGGCTCTTGACCTTTCAAACATACATCAAAGATGAAGGTAGGTTCATGGTCTTTCAAACATGCATCATGAATAAAAGACGGGTTCGTGGTCTTTCAAAGAAAAATAACATGAATAAGGTTTGTGGCCTTTGCCAAATATTCTAATATGCTTATCATCAAGAAGGGGTAGAAGTCCGAAAGTCTCAAACCAAATGTATAAAGGTTAGGTGTCGATGAAATGTCTGAGTCGAGGCTCAGGTAAGCATAAGTTCAGCAATGCGTGTTGAGTGAATAGCACGTGGTTGGTCTTTTTACTGACCTGCAGACAAGAGTCAATCACATTACACAATTCTTGACGGAGTCAACCTTTTATTAATTTTCGTCCATATTACACTTACACTTCCAACCTTTTAGTAAGACATCCCTTTTTCGACTTAGTCATTCATCCTCATCTGACTTTAGTCATTCAAGGACTCCTTTTGACCAAACACGGACCATTTAGACAATAGCCCGAAAATTCAGAAATGCCTTTCAGTGCAAAGGTCGATGCAAAGTGTGGGTGTCGAGGGTGAGTGAGGGTTGAGTTGGGGGACCAACCTGTTACCATAAGAAAACAACATGTAGTCTTGTATAGACTCATAACGAGTCATCCTGATTAAGATGACTTGCAATCACACACATGTCGATACGGTCTTAACACCTCTTTACTATCGATATAACCCCATATGAAGTTCAATATAGTGAACTTCATTTTAATCGGGAACAATACTACATCGACATAACTCCCTCTAGGTAGCCTCTCTAATTCTTATCAGATCAACTTCTAGAGATAATCGTCTAAAGGAAGAAAAGTATAGAGCTAACATCGTCAAAACTTTTCCCTTCAGACATATACTGACAACATATATTTAATCTCATACGAAATAGAATCATAAGATTGATATCAATCAAGAGGTTAAGGTAGCAGGACAGGTCACACGGGGTTACATTCCTTCTACCTCCACCTTAGTAAAATTCGAAAATAGATATTGTCAGTTCGTTAGTTTTTTGCGGAATCTTCATAAGAGTTGTCATAGAAGGGTAGATCACGTGAGATTCTTATCTTATTGGGCGTCTGGTCGTGATAGGGAAGATCTCATGGGGTCTCGCTTCTCCTATCATTGTTTCGTATCGAAGCACGGTTGGCGGGCAATAAGGCAGCCTTCTCGGAGCCTCGTTTTTTTTATCACCACCTCCCTTACCCGTGCTAACTATTGCGATAGGGCAGGCCTCTCGGGACCTCGCTCCTCCTATCGCTTACTTGCATTGATGCACGACTGACTGGTAATAAGGCAGACTTCACGGAGCCTTACTTTCTCTTATTACACTTTTCTCATCAGTGCGACTGGGTGATAGGGCAGGCCTCACGGAACCTCACTCCTCTTATCACAACTTTCATCGGAGTAAGGCTGGATGGTAATAAGGCAGACTTCACGGAGTCTTGCTTCTCTTATTACCATTTTCCTCACTTGAGTAGAGTTAGGCAATGAGGCATGTCTCTCGGGACCTCGCTCCTCGTAGTGCCACCTTTTTCACTTAAGCAGACTTAGGCAATAAGGCAGGTCTCTCGGGACCTCGCTCCTCTTATGACCCTCGCTAGTTCACTCCTTAAGAAGAACCCCTGTGTCTGAGATCAATCGAAAGCCTTAGAGTCAGATGAGCAGGTCACACGGGGCCACATCCGAATGACTCAATAAAACACCTAATGAGGAAGTTCATACGAGAACTCTCACCTCATTAAGTTGTCGCGCGCGGCGGTCTCACACCCGGACGCAAAGTAATTTTGTATCGGACCTCACGGTCGTGTCACGCAGGAGTATTTTTGTCACCTCAACAAAACACCACTATGGCCGTGCGCACGTGCTATACCTCTCGCGACTCCCTACGACAGGTTAGAGATTCCGCGAGGTACAACATACCTCCACCTGCGGGAGTTGTCACCATCCCTTAGGTGGGCATATCCCTGCTGAGCTACTGACCCACGTGCGAAGACTTTTAAATACAATCGCAGAGGTAGGTCAGCCGAAGGCGTTTTCTCGATCGCCGTAGCATAGGCATACGCGCGGTAGAATGCCTTAAGAATGACCCGTATATCGTGCCCCGAGACGCTAACTTCCCCGGACCGATTATCTAATCAGGTCGACTTTTCCAGACAGTTTTTCACGCTTAGCTAACTATGACAATGACTCTATGTCTCCTTTGTTGACCTTATGAGAAAAGTCAGAGTCGAGCCCCTTTGTAATCTCCCATTCTCAGAAGAACCCTAGACAAATGACTTCCTAAGCTCTGACCAGCTTATGATCTCATTCACAGTTATATATATATATATAGGTATGTATGTAAGTCAGGGGAGCTGAATGAGCGGTAGACCTCACTTTCACAATTGCTGTGTCCCGTTGTCCGAATATCCCAGATGATCGCAAATTCAGAAGACAGTTCAATGCTCAACACCTGTGCAGATGCAAGGAATCACATACAAGCATACAGATGCAGACACAGAACGTGCTATAAGCGTCAACCTTTAACCCATTCATAGCAAGTCCCTCACGCCCGAAAACCTTGAAAATAACATTTTTTCATAATCCTGACTCCTTTTACCCACCTCTTCATATTTTTCAAAGACCTATGAGTGTGACTTGGACCATTTAGGCATAGATACAGGGAAAAGATCTATCTATTTCCTTCTTAGGTCTTGTCTTAGGTGTGGGTATCAAGCCATGTGGAAGTTGAGTCAGAATTCTACCGACCTGTTATCCAATGATAACAGAATTTGCAGTTCCTTACAGATTTCTTCCATAGTCCTCTCCAAGAGTGATGAACATGTAGACACAACACAACTCGAAAGAGTTTTAACATCTTCTTTCTGATGTCGGGTTCTAGAAGATCTCTTCTAGACTTGTGCTAAAAAATTCGGCGTTCACCGTTGACCTACTACCTAACTTCTATCCTGATCTAACTGCCAGTCCACTGCCAAGTTGGTCTAGGCAATGAACAAAATTCATTCCCAGTCTCTTCGTCCCAGCGTTTCTACTTAGTTTTCCCATTTTTAAATGTTAATTATAAGTCTCATGTCCCTAGTAATCACAAGCAATACCATCCATTTCCATTCAGAGAGGAATCACATAATAATATCAAATCAGAATCTCAAAGGGCGACAAGTTTTTCTGGGTCAAGATCTCACTTATCCTTCCTCACTACAATCAGATATTAGTGAGTTAGCAATGGATTGAATCAGTTATATGGAAGTAGATATTCGGTGATCGATTGATCAGGATACACTTAAACTTTTGTTAGTATCAGGCTTTGAGAGTAGATGGCGATAAGGCAAACTTCTTAAAGCCTCGCTTCTCTTATCGCCTAATATATAGTATTACGGTGGTAAGGCAGGCTTCCCGGAGCCTCGCTTCTCTTACCACCTAGTATACGCGTTAATATGGCGATAAGGCATGCTTCTTAGAGCCTCGATTCTCTTATCGCCCAGTATATAGTATTACGGTGGTAAAGCAACCTTCCCGGAGCCTTGCTCCTCTCGCCACCTAGTATAAACAGGCATTTCGTTAAAATTGACATTTTTTACTATTTTCTCGAAATTGATCTTCCAAAAAAGCAGAGTATTTTTTAGTATTTCTTTGTGTCGACCACATCAGACCATTGATGGTCCGGCGTGTCGACCACATCAGACCATTGATGGTCCAGCGTCCCAAGGACGCCGGACCATCTGATCTGCCTTGATTTTTTTTCATTTTTTTCTAACCCTCGGATGGTACTTTACATCGAGATACATTAGATGGTCAGGAGTCCCCAGGACGCCGGACCATCAATGGTCCAATGTCATGGGCACAAAAACACGCTAAAAACACACAGTTTTTTCTTGGATGCTCAATTTCGTGAAAATAGTAAAAAATGACAATTTTAACGAAATGTCAGTTTATATATGCTAATATGGCGATAAGGCAGACTTCTTAGAGCCTCGGTTCTCTTATCGCCTAATATATAGTATTACGGTGGTAAGGCAGGTTTCCCAGAGCCTCGCTCCTCTTACCACCCAGTATACACGTTAATATGGCGATAAGGCAGGCTTCTTGGAGCATCACTTCCCTTATCGCCCAATATATAGTAATTCGGTGGTAAGGTACGCTTCCCGGAGCC
>BFEA01000508.1:342755-373182 GCA_003427395.1 Chara braunii | reverse complement strand
CACACACACACACACACACACACACACACACACACACACACACACACACACACACATTCCATCGATAGGATGAGCAAAAACGGAATGAATCTTCCGTTGAAACGTGGAAATATACACTGCCACTTTTTGATTTGCTCATTTTACCGATCCAAGTAGCGTGCGGCGAACTGCGGTTGGAGACTTAGTTGTTGGCCAAGGTTGGAGACTTATAGTCTCTCTCTCCCTCTCTCTCTCTCTCTCTCTCACACACACACACACACACACACACACACACACACACACACACACACAAATGAGTGTGATAGTGTATATTTCCACGTAGTAGCGTCGGTTAGATTCATTTGGTTTATTTATTTATTTATATATATATATATATGTATATATATATATATATATTTATCACGCTATCGACAGTAGTAGCGTTAGGCTAGTCATGGGGTAGGAGACTTACCTGTTTTCTCTCTTACTCCCCGGTCGTCGTCGTCGTCTCTGTCATCGTCGTAGACTTCACCGCTCTCCACTCCGGCACGACGACTCGTCGCGATGCGCAGCATACCACAACCACAGTACGGGGCACGACAGGCACAGGTTCGCATCCCACCAGACGAGCCGGCGGATGATAGGTACGTCGCCCTTCCTTCTTGTCTCTCCCCTCCTTCCTCTTCTTCTTCTTCTTCCTCTTCTTTTTCCTTCTCAAGTCTTCTTCTTCTCCTTCTTCTGCGCGGCATCTCGGTCTTGCCATTTCACGCACTCTGGCTCCTTCTTGCTGCGCCTCTTTCTACGGCGCGACCATCTCCTTCCTTCGTGCTGTCAACTTCTTTCCGAACTTCCCCACGTGTTAACTTGCCCGCTTCCCGCTTGCCATCTCCTCTCTCCTTCTTCCCCTTCTCTTCATCTCCTTCTTCTTCTCCTCCTCCTCCCCTCCTCCTCCTTCTTCTTCTTCTTCTTCTTCTTCTTCTTCTTCTTCTTCTTCTTCTTCTTCTTCTTCTTCTTCTTCTTCTTCAATCACTACTCTCCTCGTTACTCTTCCGGGTGTCACCATTTTCCCCCGCGATCCTCCTCTTTTCCCTCCACGCGTTTCTCCTCCTGCTTTTTTGTGCGGCTATTTCTTTTATTCCCCGCGCGATTGGTCTTCCTCCTTCACTCGCGCATTCCTCCTTCGAGCCCCCGTACATTTTGTTGTCGACTTCACTTGTCTTTTCCACCCGCGCATTCCACCTTTGTCCCTCGCTCCTTGCTGCACTTCACCTCTCTCTGCCTTCCGCAACTGCACGAGTTTTGGCTATGTGCCACCGTACTACTAGGAGGCGCCAACCTACCTCCGCGACCTCGGTCGGATTTGTAGCCATAGTGAGCTACTAGATTGAACCGGTCTTGGTTGCGGGGACAAATTCATTCAAGTCGTTCTTCAAAGAGTAGCTACGGGAAAAAAACGAGAAAGAAAGTGAATCTAACAACAAAAAAGAAAAAGAAAAGAAAGTTACTAACTACCCCGTTGTGCCAATTGTTACAACGGGCTCTAACTGCATCTAGCCTCTGAAACCAAGGTCACAGGTTCAAGCCCCGGCCTACCGATCACGAGGTAAATAAAGAAGAGTTCCCTTCCAAAAGGGAGTTAGCTCAGAGGGCGATAGATCTCGATCCCCACACCCCCTGTATGTCAAACAACACTGAAACCTATTGAGCTAGCTCCCACTTCGAGTAGAAGGGGAGCAACTCAATATGTATGTAGTAGTGGAGTAAGGCTCAGTCCGCCCAGTGGTCTGAGCCCGTTTCCTAAGTCTGCACGTGTGTGCATGCGCGCTGGTCTCCGTGCCTGTCTGAGTGCTCGTCGGCTTGAGTGTGCGCGTTGTCGCACTTTTTCCAGCCGGGCCTCTCAGAGCGATCGGAAAGCCAACAGGCTGTCACGCAGGATTTTGAACTTGATTGCAGTAAATAAAATGAATTAAATAATGCAAATCCCTTCCTGTTGTGTGCGTCCGGCTTCGAGCGAGACCCTTCAATTGCGGTCTTCGCCGGTCCCCGGTCTTAGGAATCTTTCATTTTGATTCGGAACAGCAGAAAATTATGCAAATAATAGTCATGAAATTATGGGGTGCTATGCATGCATTAAATATGTCAATCTGATTTTGAGAACTGTGACAAAACATTTACGAAGGCAATTATCAAGCAAGGATAATGCAAAAAATAAGACTGACTAACTTGAGCAAGGACATGGGCAATTGAATGAGGGAAGAATGAGAACTCATAATAATCTCAGAAAGTACACATGAAAGAGCACGGTCAGCACCTCTCAAGAGTCCTCACTCATCCCTCTAGTCATTCTCTCTCAATCTCTTTTCATTGATCTCCTCTGGTGCCGTGACCCACGCCCACGTACAATCTGAGACTGGGGCTTCGTGACAAAAAGCCACCTGTAGCCAGCAAGCTCTGAACACGATCATCCAAGGCACATGACACAGTAGTCGACCATGGAGCAGAACTCCTCCTACAAGGTAAGCAGTCCATCCACTGAAAAGACTCCTCGTCTGAGGTAGGGGTACTCGGTGGGGCTCTGTCAACACCTCAATGTCGATTACCGCAGGAGAGATATACCTCTTTGCCAGACCAATCACATCCAGCCAACTCGTGCCATCAGTGAGAAGAGAAGGGACTGGAGGCCTAGGATAGTCAGTATAGAGCATAGGCCCGAAGCTGCGGATCAGCGTAGTGCCGCTCTCATCGAGCTCTCTCTCTCTCTGCTCAAGGTATTCAGTGGCTGAGATCCGGACTCGATCAAAAAGCTCATGAGTCTCCCTGCCCTTCTTCAGGTCAGGTCGTGGATAGTGCCATCAGCAAAACTGGTCTGGACAACGAAGATTGATAGATCTCCCTGTCTGAGACCAATGGCACTAACATACCGATAGTGGAATGCCTCTTTGCATGAGATTCGATTGAGGTTGGTCAGTACTAACTCACTGACCTGCGTAGACTGAACTGTGTTCATGAGTACCCTTGGCGGTACAAACTGATCAGATGGTTATGGAGAAATGGTTACCAAACTGACTGCTGGAAACTGGTTGCAGAAGGTTGATAGCTAGAAACTGACTCCTGATGATTGATTGCTGATTAGATGATTGCAAAATGTTCAAGTATGTGAACTGTCTTTGCACAGAAACAAAACTCTCACGGGTGGTTGCCAACGACCCTCCTCGCCTCCTCAACAGTACCCTCAGAAGTCATGATGGCACATAATTTCTCATTCCTGTCGTGTAGAAAGTACGTGTACTCGATTCTTATATGACTTCTCACAAGGGACAGTGCACATTCCATCATCACAATAGTCTATTGGCTGTACTCCTCGACTGCACTTCCCCTCCAAGTCTCCGCAGTGCTGTGATGTAGTGACCAAGAGACTCTAACCGTGTTGTTATTCTCCATACCTTCATCGGACTCTCATCACATCAGTTATCACAACTCAGAACCGTTGACTCTTGGATGGTTCGGTTATGAAAGGATGGTACTGAATTGACTGCTGAACTGCTGAAGGCTGGTTGCTCTCCGTTCTAGAAGACTGATCGCTCGTTGTTCTGGAAACTGAATGCCCGCTGTTCCAAAAAAAAAATTGATTACTTGCTATTCCCAAAACTGAACACTTGCTGTTCTGAAAGTTTAATTACTTGTTGTTTTCTTAATATTGTTCCTTAAGTATTGTTTTTGAAGACTGAGTCTGAATGTTAGATCAGCATGTCGGGTCTGAATGCTGAGTCTGAATGTTGAATCTGCATGTGGAATCTGAATGTTGAGTCTGAATGTTAGATCTGCATGTCAAAGAATGCTGGGTACCAACTGAACGATGAAAGTCATCCGGACGCCTCCCGATTGGGCGTTAGCATAATGAGTCACGAAGTTGTTGGTTCTCGTGTCTCGGTAAAAATGGTGACTCGGATATTACTTGGGTTCACGCGAGGTTTACTCTAGCTCGCTCTACACTCTCTAGTGAGGAGCCAATACTGTGCAGCTTGCAAGAAATAAGTCACATACTCAATGTATTTCTCCGTTTTTACCTTCTGAACTGCATGTTCGTGCTGGACCTGCCTATGGGAAACCATATTCAGGCACGCCTCCTCTTGCCACCCCCTTTTCTTATCACTGACAGAACTGCACTTTACAACTAGCAGCTCACTGTCCTTCATGTCTTCCCAACAATCTAAGTTGCTAGACACTGATTAGAGTGCTCCTCTCCGTTTGTGGCGGGTTGTAATCAGATCAAATCTGGCTCGTTTGATTTACACCTATGAGTGGGGTTGACAGATAAGCGTCGAGCTCACGCTTCAGATTATCAGAGCCTGACGGACAACCCTTCACCTTTTGTTTTTACTGCATTACTACTCAACTGGGTAACCAATTGGTATACTGGACGTAGGTGTCCTTTTGTCTTAGAGATATAATAGCCGAATCTGAGTCAATGGACTGAGGACCTTACAAACCCAATTCTGCCGACAGTCCCCTGGCCCTGCCAATCTGAACGAGCACTTAATTTTCCCCTTAGCAGATGATAGACTTTTGGTCTAGACTCGCCGGCAAGTTGAATCAAGGCCCAGGACAGAGCGTTATTAGCGAACCTCTCCTCTCAGCAATCAGATTTCTGGTTGATCCTCGGAAAACTAGAGATCAGGGGTTCTGAAAAATGCTCTCCCCTCGTGCGTGATAAGCCACAGTCCCAAACCGCCAAAACTTAAATTAATTGGTCTATGGTTTGTATCTTTTAACGACTAGAGGTGGTTGACGCAACCCATGAACTTACAGAATCAGCTTGCTCACTAACAGGACACAGGAAAGTCCTTCACTTGCAGATTACTCTTAGATAACTCAAGTCACAAGGGCTCATTCTCAGAGTGGAAGACGATTCGTAGGCGGGCTGAGCTCTTTCCCTGATTTCCGATGATGGATAGTCTTGAAAAGTCACTCACAGACTGACCCTTTCACACTTAACAACAGTTCAGGATATTCTCGCTTTCAGGGAGGCAACATACCAATCAGTCACGCTGATCTCTCCGTCTCAGCAACGCAAACCAAGTTAAACCATCCTTGAACTCGTCACTGGCCTATTGAGAAATCAGGGCACTTGACCCAGGCTGAACCCGGCTCATTGGGTTGACTTGCAAGACTATTCTATTCTCAACACGAGGAGCCTATGGTGTAATTCTCTTTCCTTGCCTGGGAACCGTGAACGCGAATGGATGCGTGCTCCGGTTACGACGCTTCTCCCTGTGAGACCAGACATGTGCTCTTTAACGAAGAAAGAACCCAAGAGCATAGAGTTGCCGAGGACGAGCCTCTTCCAAGCTCAACAAAGAAGTTTTGGGTCCCGACTGACGTTTACAGTAGCGCGGCCTGCATAAGTAGAGCTAATACTCGCTCACTATACCTCATGTGTTCTCTATCCACTTACTATAGCAGTCTCAGAGCAAATTCCTGACGATGCACGCCCCTGACCGTACACATCTTTCTTTCTCTACAACTCACATATAACACAGTCCCCTCACACATCGTTACTTTACCCGATAACCATACGGACCAGAGGTGCATATTATCACAGTTTATATGCAAAGAAAGACACTGCCTTTCAATCACCATCAAGTAGGAGTTTTGCAAGGAGGTAAGAAATTCGTCTTAACACTATCTTCCTTTTTCCCATAGGACATATTGAGAACGGGTATGATTAAGCATCAATCCTTTGATCCTATGGTCACGCTGAATCAAATCACCGATACTAGGCCTACCCCCTCTTTAGGAAAGATTGTCCAACTCTAATCACAACAAGATTGATTTTGCCAACACTCCCTACTTATGAAAGATGCAAAGATGTCATTAATGCTTCAAACAATCTTAACGAGTTTTTCCCAGCTTAGGCTCATTCACTCTATTAGCAGCTAGAGTCTAGCTGGAAAGGAGAACAGAAAGAATAAAAGAAAGAAAATTAAACAGTACTCAAGAAGGGGTGACTTTTGGTTCAACTGCAACGCGGATCATTATTTCCTGTATTCGCCAATCAAACACCGTCTTACGCAAGGTAATCCATGCTCCCAGACTTTCTTGTTACTCATGACCCGACCAGTAGCTATGATACACATAGGCGAGCAACGTAGCTCGCAGAATCCCAYAAACGAAAGTGACAGYGCAAGRAAAAGTGACGACTCTAGTTAGTCAGCTTTAGAGATTACTCAGTCYCGTCTTACTCACCCTCGTAAACTCACCCCTGCTACGTAYAGCCCCTAAGGCTAATACTTACTTGAAGTCCCCTTTTATTTGAGCTTTGCACCTTGCTTGCTCTGCGGAGGACGTCACTGTCGGTTGCCCAAATACAGTCACCTACATTCCCACTTTCGCTGGTCATTTCCACCAGGATCGATCCTGCACTACCACATTAGGGGAGGCCGGAGTGGTTATCACGCACCCACGCCAGCAACGTCATCAGACGCATTTACCCTCGCCTTCTCGAGAAACTCAATCGTCACATCCGTTCATCACACATCAGAGCGAATGAATATCACCACCTTTTGGCTTACAGTCCGCCACTTCACGACTCACAGGAGTGCGTCCTATTCAGCAAGGCGAAAGATCATTCATCGCAATAAACGACGCTGACCGAAATCAAGATTTAACCCACTACACTCGTCTTTCGCCCGCAGTCCACAACGGTGAGGCATCTTTGCCAGTAGAAGCGTGCCGAAGCACGTTCTAGCAGAAATCAAGTTGACAGGCACTTACTAAGTGTGGTTCGTGAAAACTAGCTGCGTCTCTCACCATGAACCAGACCCACCCTTACTCACTTCTCTCGAGCGCTTGCACCGTAGTTTGCTCAACGAGCGAGCAAGAAGTGCTTCGAGACCGACCACTTCCAGAGGAAACGAGCAAGAAGATTCTGAGACAACTCACTTGGATGAATGCCCAAGAAGCCACGAAGGCTGGTCACTCTGGCGAAACGCAAAGGCTCGCCACGGCTCATCAGCCACAAGGCGTCCTGTGCGAGCGTGAAGGCAAAAACAAAGTTGACTAGTAAGTCATGGAGGCTCGCCGCGACTTATTGGTCACGGCGCACTCTGAGCACACATAGAGATAAGGGTTGAAACCGAAGCAGACGCTACAGTCTGAGCACCTTCCTCTCGCTCGAACACACCGTCGGTTACAATCACTTTTCTCTGGCTCGTCGCACACGTTGCAGTTCAGCTAACATCACCATCTCAGTACGCGCGCTCRAATGCTCTTGCCCCACATTCTTGTGCATAGCCTATTGTGCATGATGTGTTGACGTCAACCTTCTCTTCCCCCTTTCAYGCGTKGACCTTCTCTCTCTCTCTCTCACGACACCTGTCCGGAGTACCACACGTCACACACGTTTCAGCCTCAGCCTCTCGCCACGCGTATATCGTCCCGCTCGCCTCACACACGTCCTTTCCGTCTGCCTTGTCTCTCTCCCGTTCCGCGGTCTCTGGGCGTCAATTGACGAGAACTGGCCTCGGTTCCTCCTTCCACTGGGTCTACCGCCCGGTGGTGCTTCTGGATCTCCCCTGGTCTATTCCAGGACCTGAGATCCGTCTCTCGATTTGCGTCGCTCATTTCACTTTCCCCTCCAGAGTCCTTGTCCTGGTGGATCTTTTCCAGGTCTGCTGTGTCCATCGAGGTCTCAGTTTCGTGATAGGCCACAGTTATCCGTAGCCTTGCCGTCACTCCGTCCCGTCTACAGCGTCTCTCAGCCCGGTCTCTCGCCTCCAAAATCGCGTCCTGTAACTTCGAGTTAGTCCGCATTTCCCCTTCTCTCGCTCCCTCCACGTTGATCTTTAGTACTAACTCATCTCCACCATCATAGTTGAGTATGACGGTAATCTAGGGCCCTTCCCCGGACACTGGCTTCCAACGGGCCTGGTGGTACCAGTACCCGGGCCTGTACCCACGCAGTGCCACCGTCAGACTCAGTACTATGGCCTCCACGCAACACTAAGCCGTCCACACGGAATAGCACACCAACTGGCAATACACACGCAGGCCAGTAGCCTGCTATAGCCGCAACCACGTCCCAACAAGCCTCAGTTTCCGGCACGCAGAGCACACTGAGAGCGATTCTCTGTCCAGCACAGCATGTCCCCAGCTCTGAGGTTGTCCAAGGAGGGCGCTATGATGAAACTCAAACCCCCAGAGCAGCAACTGTGCCTGGCATTCACGACGTGCCTAACACTCGGCTCTATCACTTTTTCTTTATTGGCTCGTTGCCCGCCACGGTCCCTGTGCTCTAAACGGTAGGTTCTGCCAAGATCTTTTCCCGAAGGGTAAGGACAAATTCAGAATTAGAAAGAAAATTAATTAACTCCCAAAGTTATTTCCAGTCTGGACCCTAACTGTCAGGCGGAGTTCCATTCCAGCACCGTTCACGATTACTGCCAAAGACTCAGACCGTCGGTCCCATAACGGGATACCGATTGGCGGTTCTTTCCCTTTAAAGCCTACAATTAGGACTACAGTATCCGGGTGCCTGTGTCCGATGGCAAGGAGGGGGCTTATGACCCTCCTCAGGGGTGATAAGCCTCCTACCAATGCGGCCGCGGGTCGCCCTCCTTTTGGGGTCTTACCACACGACACCAGGTCGGAAACCACCCGCAGACAGGACTCGTAAGGCCGGCCTACTTTGGCCGTGGACCGCTAGCTCAAAATTCGAACCGTTGGCCTTTTCGCGAAAGGACAGGCCAACAGGTAGAAATTGAAAAGTAGAAAACTAAGTAATAATAATTATAATAATAATAATAATAATAATGACCGCATAAAAAAAAAGAAAGGGAAAGGAAAAGACTGCGTCCCAAGAACCTCTTCGTGCATCAGCGTCATGTGAACCACACCCTGGACTTCACACACAAGTCTGAGATTTCATTTTCCTTCCTTTCCTGTTTCCTTTCTTTTCTTTCTTTTTCTTTCGTTCTCACCGTACCTGCCTCTTAACCTGGCCATCGGGGTCCGCGCGGTTCGGACAAGCAGGCCTGATACAGATGACGTACGAAAGACCGGTAAGGCTCAGACCATAGGATCGCGGCCGCAGTCTGAAAACCCGAATCGACAGCCTTCCCCATGAAGTGACAGATTGACGGTCGGAAACTGAAAGTGGGGGAACTAAATAATAACAATAACAATAATAATAATAATAATAGCAGAAAGAAAAAATGGCTCTTCAAATTTGGCCCACCGTATCTGACTTGCAGTACAGCTGCTAGGCCCTACCGAGCGAAACCTAGACACTCAACCCGGTACAGGTGATATTCGAAGGGTTGTGCCCGCCTAGACTGCAATACCACCGCTCGAGTTCGAAACCCATGCCAGTCAAGGAAGGCAAACAAGGAAATAATGATAACAACAAATAGTTAAAAATAACAAAGAAATTTGACGCAACGATATATTAGGATTCAAAGACCATCAGATTCCCCCTGAACTAAAGCTACTAGTCCAACCACATTAATTAGACCTCCGATTTTCTATTTTTTTTTTCTTGTTGCTTTTTGTTTAGTTTTCTGTTCTCTTGACTGCTGTCAGTATCATGCACCTGACCCATAACCTGTACAGGGACGCTTGGCGCGCAGTTGAAAAAACTGAGCCCTCCCTCTCACTTTCGCGTCCCAGGGCGAACCCGACGGSTACCACGGTCACAGACCGGTAGTGCTCTGATGTACAGCAGGGCGCCGAGTCTGCGTGGACCAATGGAAGTCCTGTGGCGCACCCCTTTTGCTGAGGGCTACGCCACCGGGACCGGTCCGCGCCGGGAACAGCCCAGGTACCGGACCTATAGCACGAGGTGAGCCTAGGGAGCAGCAGGCCAGAACAAGGAGCTGACACCGAGCGAGGACCTGGTACACAAAGGAGGGCCGGGACACCGTGCCCTCCGACATAATACCAAACCTCCACCCAGCGTCCCCGCTGGGTCAAAATAAATCACGCTTCCAGTATATAAACAGTGAAAGCAACAGTATTCTCATTCGTTCCTATTCGCGACTCGCTGTGCGGCCCGAGCCGTAGCTCTAAGGGTCCGTTTTTCTGGTTTGCTTTAGTGTCCACTCTTTCTCTCGGCGCTCGCTTTTTTTTCCCAGCGGTCATCCTTTTTTTCTACGCTCACCTTCTCCTTCGGCTCACCTTTCTTTTTGGCGCTCGCCTTCTCTCTCTCAGCGCTCGCCTTTCCTCTACCACCGCAGGTCGTGGTCCTCATATTCAGTGCAGTCGTTTTTCCTCTTTTCTTCTTATCAGTTCTTCATTTTCGTTCTCCCCCTTGTCCATCTCATCACCGCAAACTCTCTTCACACAGTATCCTTCTAATCATAGGTCTTAGTGCTACATCCTCAGTCTCTCATCCCTCCCTTAATAAGTAGACTCGATCTCCGCCATGCCTGAGGCACGTCGCGGACAGGGTAGGGGAAGAGGAGGAAGAGGCGGAAAACCAAAAGAAGAACCGCCGGCTAGGGCTCGACGGGATTATAGCTCAGAGGAGGAGGAAGAGGAGGAGCCGCGAGGCTATGGCCGCTTAAGGTCACACCCTCGCTACCCGTTAGGAGGGTGGTACGAGAGAACTCCATCCCCTGATAGGATGGAGTTTCTTCGCAAGAAGTTTGACGTGCGCTATGGTACTCCTAGCGCCTCTTCTCCCCCTTATATCCCCAGAGCTCCTTCCACCCCAGCAGTAAGTAAGGCGATAGTGCCTGTTCCGCCTTCCTCTATCCCGTGTGCTATCTCGTCTTCACATCACCCTAGTCACTGCATTCTCTTTAGCATCTTCCTCCTTCTCTTTCTTTTCCAACTCGAACTCATGGCTGTCTTTTATGTCTTGTATAAGCGCAACTTCTTTTCCGCTTTCTGAGTCTGATTTTGGCTCATAAGATTTTCAGTTCAGTGTCCATTTTATAGCGTCCCAGGCCTGAGAGTTTGGCTTCCTTAAGGCCAGGGACGCAGGTTCCTCGTGAACCAGGCCGCTTGTCGGCCACCAAATAAAATCTTAAGGAGAATTTTGTCTGAATGTTTGACTTGTTCAACCACTGGCTTTTCACATGGAGGTTACCTCAACTCTTGATCAGGCATTCGTGCCAAGGATAACCCCAGTAACGAGGGTACTCGCTCTGTCTGCCATGCTGGAAGTAGGGCATACCAAACCCTTGTTTTCTTTCTCTGGTCTGAGTGAGGCGTCTCCCCAACTTCTCAGACAAAAGGGAGGGGATACCAAACCCTTTTTTTTTTCCTCTAGTCTGGGAACTTCATATAAGTATAGCATACCTGCAAAACCAACAAGTCCACAGACAACAACCATGCCCCAGCAAGCAGACCCTCTGACAACCAGCAGTTAAGCATCAACAAATTAAAATAAAATCCATAAATAAAATAATAAATAATAATTAATAATTAATGCATAGTATTTCTTCATACCCGGGATTTATTGATTGCCTTGGTTTCGGCCCACCGCTGGCCAGGAATGTCAGACGTCCCGTTAGTCTGACATACCTCATTCGGCCCACCTCAGGCCAGGACTAGTCAGACCATTTGTCTTGACAGCCCCTTTTACCTGCCTTCAGGTCAGGACCAATCATACCCACTACTCGAGTATGACATCCCCTTGACACTCTCGCCAGGACACCCAGACTATAGCGGGTCTGGTCACCCTATGACAGTAGACGTCCCGTCAGTCAAACTGTCCCGAATTCGGATTTGACCACTGCGGTCAGGGACCGGTTCACCTACCAGTTTTTTGCCAAGGGCGCTGGCTACCCGACCCAGATTTTTGAACGTGGGACCCGGTCTAACCACAGTTTCAGGCTCCGGCTAACCTCACTGGATTGCATCCTCTGACTGCGGTAGGGTTCCATCCGACCCCTTTCAGCCTCATAGGCCAGACTCCTGGAGTCTTAGCCTCAACTGACTACGGAATTCGACACTCGCGTCGGGGACCTGCTGACCCCACCAGATTGCAACCTACTGCGGTAAGGCTCTGGCTGGACCCGACAATCAATGCGTCCTTAGGTTAGAGAAAAAAAAAACAGGCACATACAGTCAGGCAAGCACATCATAACCCCACAAACAGACTGCCCTCGCCCCACAACAGAACAAACATTCCCCAAGAGACCTCCCTTCAGTCTCAAGAGGCACTGAACAATAACATGCTAGCCAACACTAAGGGTTCGCAAGAGACCTCCCTTCAGCCTCAAGCAGAAACTTAGTGCTAGCCCCAGAAAGGTCCCTTCCCTCAACTGGGATTTCTTTTCCAAGAGACGTCCCGTCAGTCTCAAGGAAATACTGAAATACTGATCTCAGAGAGGTCCCTTCCCTCATCTGAGTGAAGACAGGACCTTAGCCAATAGGCACGAAGTTCCTCTACTGACCACTCTTAGTCAAGTAAAGTTGAACTTCTTTATGCTTGCCTTCACCTGAATCTCTTGGATGGACAACTTAGTCAGAGACACGAAGCCCTTCTGCTGATAACTCTCAGTCAGGCAGAACTGAACTTCTTTATGCCCATCATGATTTCTCTTAGTGATAACAATAGTACTGCTTATATCGCTTGATGTGCCACAGCCATGAGCTTCTCAGATCTTGACACTTGTGCCAATGCTCTCAGAACTGTACTCACAGTTACTTCCCACTCTCAGGACTTGACACTCATGGAACGACTGCAGCACTGCATCAAGGATATAGTCTCATTAACTCAGCTGCTTGCTGAAATAGATAATGAAATGACTTGCCAAAAATTGGAGTATTGAAACTGAGATCCTGAAACTGAAGTACTGAAATTGAAATGCTGAAACTGAAGTACTGAAACTGAAGTACTGAAACTGAAATACTGAATTGACTATGCAAGAATGATCATTGTCTGCTGATAACTGAGCCTCACTGTCCCAGTGTCTTACTGTACTCTTTCTCAGTCCTCTATGGCCGTTCTCTTACTTGGATGATTGACTTTTCTTTCCCCTCTTTGGAGTCACTGTAGGGATCAAGCCAGGGTCTCTGAAGATAAACTTACGAAGTCTTGACCCTGACACCATAGCATGAACCCTGGATCCATCCATTTATGAGATCTCATAAACCTTGCCTTCTGCTTCTCCTGTGATCCTGTAGGGATCAAGCCATCTAGGGTCCAATCTTTTAGTCCATTGTGTCTCAAGAGAACTGTCAAACAGAAGAACAACATCTTCAATCTTCAATTTCGTTTTTCTTATATACCTTTTCTTGTTTCATCTTTCTTGATCCGATATTCTGTTGGATGCCATTCTCTCTGCTGCATCCATCACTGCTTGATCAACTTCAGATATCTGCCTCATTCTGATCTGAAGGAGTTCTGAAATAAAATAATTTATGTCACTCTCTTGACTTGACCATGTCTTGACAATACTGTCAATTGGTAGTGTAGCATAACGGTCATACCACAGTGTAAAATGTGCATAACCAGTAGTTTTCTTGACAGTGACATTATCAGCATATACAACAGCTCTTAACACCTTTGGTTAGTTGCTGAGTTTCCCTTCACACCACTTAGCCAATGAATCTTTCAGAGTTTTGTGACCTCTTTCAACAGGTGCGTTCGCTTGAGGATGGTAAGTAGTCACATATCGAATTCTGACACCCAATCTAAGTGTAATTCTTCTGACGACCTCATTTCTGAATTTTGATCCTCTGTCTGAGACAAATTCTCTAATAAAAGGGTACCTGAGATAGACTTCCTCTATCCAATCAGCCACTTGCTCGACTGTCTTCCTTTTTAGAGTTTTTGCCTCAACGTATCCAGAGAAATTATCTCTCATGTTTAGTATATATCTCATCCCACCCTTGCCTGGAGGCATAGTGATGAGATCCAGGTGAACTCTACTGCCTGGCTCTACCAGGATTGTGGGGAATAGGGGTTCAATCATTCTTGTGGTAGACCTCTTCTGACATAAGACACATGATTTATAGTATCTGAAAATCATGTCTCTCATGCCAGGCCAGAAGTAGAGTTTGATAGTCTTGGAGTAGGTAGCCTCAACAACCCTGTGGCCACCGGCAACCCCCTCATGTAGAGCAGCGATTATCTCTAACTGCCTCTCTTTACCACATACCACTCTTAGCGGAGGTAGGCCTCGCTTACCATCCACAAAGAGGTGTCCTCTCTTTAACCTGAATTTCTTCCTTGAATCTTTACAATAATATTCTTTTAGCTGCTCCCTTTCCATCTTTCGACCAATCTCTTGATAATCTTCATCATATTCTTCAAAGAAGAAAAATATCTCTTCTTCTTTTTTTTCACTCTTTTCTTCTTCCTTTGAGCCTGAACTTTCTCCAATCTCATAAGCAGCCACTGTTGCTGTATTAACTCTGGCATACCAATCGTTCGGTTCATCTTCTTCCTCTTTCCCAAGAATCGATTCATAAACGTATGCACTTGGGATTTTTCCCCAACTATCTCTCTCTTTCGGCCACAGACTTCACTTGTAGGAGCATGGTGCCTCATAATCCTCATCATCTTTTTCATTAAGAAAATTATCAACATAGGCAGATTCTTCTATTGTTCCATTCACATCTTCTTCTTCTTCTCGCCACTCAATCCGGCTTAGGCCATCCGCTCTATTCTTCTCAGTGGGGATCTTTTCCAGCTTAAAATCATATGTCCAGATGAAGGCGATCCATCTACTGACCGTTGGATCTACATGTTGGTGCTTTTTAATGACACAAATCACAGCAGATGCATCAGTCCTCAGGATGAATCTCCTCCCCAAGACGTAGTGCCTGAATCACCTGAGGCTATGGATGATTGACAGTAGCTCTTTCTTGAATTGTGTGTAGCCTCTTTCAGTAGAATTGAGGGTTCTGCTTTCAAATCTTAGGGGTTTTTCTCTCCCATTTTCATCTTTCTGTATAAGCACTCCACCCAGAGCCACTGGTCCTCCATCAGCCTCAATGATGAAAGGTCTCGTCTCCTCATCATCATAATATGGCACTCCCAGCACTACACCACCGTCTCTTAGTTTTTCTTTCAGCGTTTCTGCTGCAGCCTGTCTTTTATCATTCCATGCTAAGTTAGCCCCTTGTCTTACCATTTCTCTCAGAGGTTCTGCAAGGGCAGCAAAATGAGGAATATAAATCATCCAGAATCCACAGACTCCCAAGAAGCTTCTGACATCTGTCACTCTTTTGAGAGGCAGAGGCCAGTTCAAGATCTTGTCTATCTTCTTGGGATCTGGGCTCATACCCTTGGAAAAGCATCTGAAGCCCAAAATTATCACTTCTGGTTGGAAGAGAAGGGACTTTGGCCCACTGGCGGTCAGATTATACTTTCGAAGTCTTTCTAGGATCATCTTTACTCCTTCAGCATGTTCCCAGACAAACTTTCTGACTCCCCCTGCGACCAAAGTCTCATCTCTTACCAAGGGTCCTTTTACAGGATTATCATCAATGTAGGGACTGGTTATTTCAGGAGAAATATCCTGCATGACTTTGATCATATCCCTTTGAACCACTGCCACTCCGTTAGTCCAGCCCTGAGGTACCACACACATCTGAACAAGCACCCTTAGCGTGTGCATGACAGTCATGGGTCGACTGGTGGGGTCAATAGGGAACTGATCATAGTCAGAGTACAGGTCAACTAAAGAATAAATACATCGACCAATAAATGATTCAGCAAGGAGATCGGCATTAAGAAGACTACCTGCATCACGTACCGTTACAGAATTGAGCTTCTGAAGATTCTGTATCCATCTCAGCCCGCCCCCTGGTTTCCAGAAACAAAACCAGTGGTTAGCATACGGTCCATCAACAGGTTCAGCAACATTAGATGCAATCTTTTCGTCAAGGTACTTTACAACCTCTGCCTCTTCCTTCAAGGCATACTTGGTTGGTCTATCATTCCATGAAACATGGTCAACTGTCCAAATCTTGGCCATCTTGATCATGTCCACGTCGAATCGCCCTCTCTCCTCATCATTAAAGGAGAAGGCACCAGAGAACTCCTGACACATCCTGAAGATATATTCTTTCTCTTTAGGCTGGATAAACTGATCCGAGTCTATCTTCATTGTGTCAAACCTTTCTCTGGTGACCCTATTCTCCAACTTTGCTGACTCTCTCAATACTCTTATAATTTGTCTTTCCTTTTCCAATGCTTCATCATAACCTTTCTCTATCAAGACTGCCACTGGGTTTTTCTTTACCCCTTTGGGTTTGTATTTTCTTTTCGACCCAGTGACTATTTTCCTAAAAAAGGGTGAGTCGATGCAAATCTCAATTTCATCTTCCCTCCCTTAGCAGTTTTCACAGCTTTCTTGAAGGTCTCAATTTGCCCGTCCTCATCCTTGAGTTTACTAAGGGCTCTCGTTATCTTTGAAACTTTATTGATTCCCACTGAAATCTCTTCCTTTGCTTCTCGTTTTCCTTCCTCCTTCAGTCTCCTGACTCCTTCAGCAGATTCCTCCCTCCTGATCGAATTAGCAGATAGTTGATGCTTGAAATCATTTTTCGTACCGACTATAAAGGTCTGCTCTTGAGCAGTCTCTGGGTCCTGCAGACTGATCCAGGATGACCCCTCATGACTGAAAAATTCGACCGCCTCCATCCCATGCAAGAATGGAGTTCCCAAGATACAGTCATGATCTAGATCAGGTACTACAAAACCCAGTAACTCCGCAGTCATTGTCCCAACCTTGATAGACAAATTATCAATAAATCCTGCCACGAATATTTCCCCTGCAATATTACTTAGTACATTTTGTGCAGGCCTGTCAATAGATAAATTACATGCTTCCATCGTTCTTCGTGAAAGAAGTATCATCTCTGCCCCAGAATCTACTAGGGCTAGAATCTTCACTTGATTTAATGCGAATTGTAAGGCATCCACAACCCATGGTTGCAAATCTCATCTTGCAACCTGGTAGTGACCTATTCACTTAGTTGGGAAATACTGACCCCAAATAATTAACTTTCATCTTCTTCTTCTCAATTAACTTTTTCAACTCTTCTCTCAGCTTGTGTGCTAATGTCATTGCTTCCTTGAAAGACAGTGTCACTTTCGTTTCTTCCAGCATCTTAGTAATTACATCAGAAATCACTGTTCCATCATCCAAATCACTCTTGAGAACAAATTTTCTCTTTCTTTCCTGTTCATTATTTTCTAGTGAACGCTCCGGTTCACGATCATCAAGGATGTCGATAAGTGATTCCTCAGCCTTCTTTCTTTTCTTTTATTCTATCATTTGAGGTGTCATACGGGTTCGGTGGTTCCTTACTTCACCAACCCTGACACTAGGTTCCATGATAAGTTCTGGGGGTAGATCACCATGAAATGACATCATGTTAGCCAGGAAATGAACCATCTCATTGGAAGAGGACTCTACTAATCCAGAGGGACTCTGAAAAGTAGGGTTCCCTCTCAATGGAGACTCACTTGTTGACGCCTTACTAGGCTCACACTCTGTCAATGTTAAGGACTGCAGAGACAATTCAATCATGGTATTAGGGTAGGGTACGGCCCAGGCCAAGTCCTTTAGGGCATTCGTAAAGGTAGGAGCGCTGCGGGGGAGGTTAGCCGTAGCCGGGGTACGGAGTAGCCAATTCAAAGCGGGCCGCACCGGTCAGAACCCAGATGCGGGTCCCGCCAGGTGCAGGTGGGGGTAGGAGTGAACCTGGACTGGCAGGGGGCTGAGTCCCTCCGAAATGTCCGAAAGAGGGGGCTCGCGGACTTCCCAGTAGCAAGGTAGGGACCGTGGTGGACATCGTAGCGCTACGACGGTGCTAGCCATTCGTCGGAGTTGGGTATAGGGGCGAAAGACTAATCGAACCGGCTTGTGACCGACGCTCCCCGAAGTCGTTTGTAGGACGCCTGGGATTGGCATATCCCTCAGCAGTAAGAGGAGCAAGCACGCACAACACAGCGGACGGGCGAAGTGAAGAGAGGGAATGAACCAAGACGAGCGGTGTGTCGGGTGCGGGTAGACGTAGGCGGAGGTAGTGTGGGCAGGAGAAGGCGATGGGTGCTAGGCGTGAGGAGCGAGGCATGGGTGGTGCGTGGCAGAAGAGACGGGCAGCACGATGATAGGCAGCGCAGCGCAGCAGCGGGGAGGGTGCTGGGGCGGCAGAGCAAAGGGCAGCAGCGGAGGCAGTCGCGCGGCACCGGGCGGCAGCAAGCAGGATGAGGCAGCGGGTAGCGGACGTAGAGGGAGCGGGCGCTGAGCGAGGCCGAGAAGGACGAACGAAACGGGGCGGTATCTGGTGTCGTGGGTACGAGCGGGGGAGTGAGTGTTAGTGAGAAGAGGAAAATAGGGAGTTGAGTGAACCGGGACGGAAACTGCGTCCAGGTGCATGAGAGGCGGAGAGAGTGTCGAGGTGAGTTATGGCGTGAGAAAGAGTGATGTCGGGGCCGTTTCTTAACGGAAACGGGCGAATGAAGAGTCGCTCCCAGCGTTTTAGGCCTGGGCGAAGCTGATGGAGGGGTTAGTTTTAGGAGATAGTCATTAGATCGAGAGGTTAGATGGGAAAGGACCGCACGGGAGATGGCGGAAAGGCGAGTTAGGCGCAGCGGAAAAGGGGGTAGCGCACGCAGTACTTCACAGAATCGGTCGAAGAAGGAGTCGATCCGAGGGTTTTGAGAGCGGGCGACCCCGGATCTGAAGTCGGATCTGATGCAGAGTTAGTAAGATTAGAGGTAGTAAGAAAGGAGGTGCGTTGAACTATGGCGGGAGTGAGGGGAAACCAAAAACAAAAAGGTTGTAGATTTCTCAATTCCTAACGGATTTCAATCGAGTAAAAACCGATTTTGCGGTTTTATAGTTGGGCGAGTTCAATACCAAGGTTAGTTTTGGTATTAATGTACTAGCTTTTAATAAGAAGGTTAGTGCGTGGGCGATGGCGGAGGCAAAGAAGGAGTAACGTGGGAAACACGTATCTTTCGCGATTCCGAACGGATTTCGGCGGGATAAAAGCGGAATCCGTGGTTTTAAAGTCAGGCGAGTTAATTAGTGAGGTTAGTTTCTGATGTTAGTGGATAGATTTGGGGGTGCGAGAGATAGAAGTTGCGCCCAACAACTATAACTGTGGAGATGGAGGAAGGGACGCATGGCCGGCTTTTTCTCAATGGGATTGGACGAGAGGGAGGAGTTAGAATCAGGATTCTGGGGTAAGGCGAGTGTATTGGTGAAGGCGGATTTGAGAACGGAGTAGTGGAGTAAGAGGGACGAGGCATAGGGGCTGCGCAGTATGCTAGCAAGGTCGGTCATGTACTGAACCGTGTTCCAGCGGAAGCTTCATTCATAAAACAAAATAGTTTACACGGGAGATTCGCACTTGTTTCAATACAGCCTGCGAATGATAGATCGGGGCTCACGAGTGTTGCCTTGGCCACCTCGGAAAGGCTGCGTTGCCCTCGTCTCACCCTGACGTACCTGGACCATGATCATGGCTTGATTCACTCGACTGTAAGGTAGTCACTGTCAAGGGGCAGGCAGTGTGAAGTGAGTCGGAAGTCGGAACCTCGGGGCCAAATGGCACGCGTAAGGCCAGGAAGCTGGGTACAGTTTCTATGTTTTAGTGTAAGGTACACTCCGGGCTTCTTATTCTATCGATGTAGGTAACAGGAGCTAAGTGGCAAAGTAGAAGACTTTCCCACGAGCGGTCGGAGACCTGCCTGTAAGGCAGTACGTACCCAACCTACCAGTGGAAGAGGCCACTCACAATCTCTTTCACAGGCGGGGCAGCGATGTGGTACCCGGGAGCTCCGTAGCCCACAATCGCACCGAAATTTTCGTTTGTCCATCTGTGGCAGCCAGTTGAGTGTGAGCAGGGCTGTCCGCTATCAAACGAGTGAGAACAGTGTTGTTTGCAGCTAAAAGAGTGGGGCGGGGCTGTGAGCAGCAAATCAGGCGGGCCTCTCGCAACCAATCAAGTGGGTTGTTCGCAACCACTCAAGTGAGCAGATGCGGCGGGCTCAGTCGGACAGTTCTACAGTCACAATCAGTGGTTTTTGGATTGTTGTGTATGAAGCACAACTGTTGACTAAGTTTTCCAGGACCAGCGTGAGTTTCTATTTTGAACACAGCCTGGGTTCTGGTTGAACGCAGCCTGTTGGTGGACCATTACTGCACTTATCTCCCAATGGTTGTAGTGGCCTGCTGATTAGTGGGTTCGGCGCTGCAACTTGGGGGAGTAGTCAGATTCTACAAGAAGGTGAGGGGGTAGTTGACAAGCGGAATAAAGCCATAACGTTAACCACCGACTGACATACCGATCCTATTGGCCGAGAAAGCAGCAAACCGACTGCGAAGGTACAGGCTTAGCTACTAGCCGAGGTGCTGCTCGCCCTGCGACATAGAGTGGTTAAAGACCAGTCACGTGGGTGCAAGTCTACCCATAAATAAAGGATTTGGGTGGCAAACTCGGCGGAAAGGCTAAGTCGTTGGGAAGGGGGACCCTGCTGCAAGTGGGAGGACCATCACGAAGTCAACAACGGAGGTGTTGTAGTGATTTGGAGAGTCGTTAGGGGGTGATTTGTTGGCAATTTGAATTCGGATTGACTAGCGGCTGCTCGATCTGGCCGCCATTGCGGGGCCCTCAGGCGCACGAAGGTTACAAGGCCCTCTCCTGGGAGTACAGTTTGTCCCTCTCCTGTATCTCGAGAGTCTGAATCCTCTCCTTCTACCTCTCTAAATCTAAGTCTAGTCCTGGTTCTGAAAGGAAGGCGGCAGGCGGGATTGCAACCCGTAGGACCGCAGCAAGGCTCTGTGAGGAGTCAACCCACCGATTGCGGGAGCTCTGCCGGAACTCAGGAGGAGTTCTGGACGCAGGGAACTGACAGGTAACCATTGCTTTCCCTCTATAAACCCGAGTTATAGCCCCTATCTGTACTACCCATTGCATGTTTGACTGAGTATATGGTGTGCAACCTTACTTTGACTTTTGTTTGACTTTCAGGTTACTGAGTCAGACTAAGTAAATGAATGATTGTCGAGTTTCAGTTTCAACTTTGTTTGATTGTGTGAAGGCAGATTGTTAGAAAGAATTGCATCTGGGAAAGGCGGGATGGTGGGTTGATGTGCGTGATGATTGGCCGGGTTATTAAGGCTGGGGAGTCCCCATAAGTTTGGGGAACCCCAGTGCTTTGTTTTATTACGGTTTTGATTGGAGCGTCAGACCCTTCTATAAGTTTAGGGGGCCTGGTTGCTTTGGAGGCTGGGATGTCCCCATAAGTTTGGGGAGACCCGGTGATGTGAATTGCATGGAGGGTCAGGACGCTCTATAAGTTTAGGTGTCCTAACTGCTCTGACTTGCGGAGGTTTGATTGTGAGTGATTTTCAGGGACCCAGGACGCTCTATAAGTTTAGGTACCTTGGGTCGCCCTGTTTACTTGGGGGTTCTTTCAGTTTCCCTTATTTTTGAACGAGGAGGCATGAGGTGCTCTATAAGTTTGGGTGGCTCAGCCTCTTCCTGCCTTCATTTTAAGAGAACGAACCTGACAAATGGCAGACCCTTCTGTAAGTTCAGGGGGGTTGACTCAATGCCACGCACATGATGGCTCAGAGAAAAAGGAACTTGGCGGAGAGTTAGATCCTTCTGTAAGTTTATGGGGTCTGGCTCAAACCCTCGCACATGTTGGAACCCAATGGTTATAACTTGGCTATACATTATTATTATTCTATCTAAGAACGAGTTAATCAGACTGTTCGATAAGTTTATGTGGTCTGACTATAGCCGTATCACAACTTGAAGAGAGTATAACTAAGAATAAAACTGATGGTAAACTGGGGCAGACTGAACTTGAGTTAGTTCAGTCATATGCAGCCTTAGAAGACAAAGGAGAAGACATGTATATATAACTTGGGTATCTTAAACAGTTCAGGGCGACTAGACTGGTTTAGTCATGCGCCCAAAGAAGAGAGAAGTAGTGGTGTCCTTTGTTTGTGTATACTCTTTGGCAAGTTAGGCTTATTCTATAAGGTTGGGTGCCCTGACCTTATGCCTTATGTAAGCAAGGTATAAGGGGTTAAGTTATTGAAAGATTATGAACTATTGTTTACTAAGTTGACTTGGGAATGGTGAGAGTACTTACCTTTGTGGTTTGACCTGTATGTGACTGAGTGAGGCTACTGCTTGGTCTGAGTTTCAGTTGATAGGTAGTTGTTTTAGTCGCTCGCCATGTGCTAGAGTTATAGGAGTTAGTTTCAATTCCTGCATTTTCTGAGCTAAGTTTCTTTACTTAGGTCAATTCTCGCATTTTCTGGGATCTTTTTCTTATACTTGGCTTTGTATAAATCTTGGCAAGCTACTTTCTCTACGGGAAGCCCTGCCGAAATTTCTACAAATCCAAAAAGTTAATCAATTTTTGACTTGTTCAAGTTCAAGTTGTCTTGTCTTTATATCCGACCTAGTAAAAATCTGGAAAGTCTCATTTTCTAAAGGGAGTGCTGCCCAAAATTTTGCTAATTCTAGGAGTTAGACAAAATTGGATTTTGAGAAGTCAAAGTTATTTTCAAATTCTAAACTTAGCCTTGCATAAATTTTGGAATAACACTTTTTTAAAGGGGGTGTTGCCGAAATTTCTGCAAAACTAAGGAGTTAGTTAATCTTATCTAAGTTGAACTCAAGTTGTTTTCTAAGCTCACATCTGACTTAGTATAAATCTTGGAAGTCTCTCTTTCTTAAGGGAATGCTGCCAAAATTTCTACCAATTTAGGGAGTTAGACATATTTTGACATTCCACAGTTAGAGATTGTTTCTGCTTTCATATATGGACTTATATAAATTATGGAAAAACACTTTTCCTACGGGAAGCGCTGCCGAAATTTCCTTAGTTTAAAGGAGATAGATTATATTTTGACAAGTGACGATTCTGGTGATCTACCCTGCATAGGGGAGATTTTGCAGTTGGTCAACCTTTGCTTAGGCACTGGCTTAGAAGAAGACTTAAGCTTAGCTTATAGGGAGACTTTGAGTGAGGATGTGTTATGGAGTTGTATTCTCCATACACTTTTTATCTTAGCTTGGGGATTGGTCTGTCGTGTGTTACAGGTCTTCTTGATCGTTTGATTCAAGATCCGGACTAGATTCAGCTTGATCCCTTGAGGGTCATCTTTTGTTATCATTGATAAAAGGTCGGTTGCCGATTCGTCAGTTTACGATTCAACTCCAATTCACTCCTGTCACTAAACCTAAAGGCTTTAACCTTGTGATTGAACTGTTTTGTTGTGTTTTCACCCGGACTTTATTGAATGGCCATCCAACAGAAGTACTGAGTATTTAATTAAGAGTTGCACGAGTGAGGCTTGTATGGCTAAAGCGAGGGGTATGAGTGCGAGGAATAGTTGAAGTTGACCCCGTGTAGTGTGTGAACTTCTGGATGAACCTTTGATGTGCTTGCAGGTGCGTTTGTGATTTGGACTCTGGATGTGACTGCCTGCGATTACGTACATATATGGTTGGAGGGAGCCCCACTATGATTGTGAGAAGTGATCGTCCTATATAACTAACCCTTATATATTTATAAGTTCCCCAAGTATTTGAGAGGCCTACTGTAATTGTGCATAAGGGTTAACCAAATTTTGCCTTGAAAGAAAAGGGAGATCCCCTGTTATCCTTTGCTTCTTTGAGTTTTTTATAGCCGGACGTTGGTCCTGGGACGAGATTCAAGGTCCTTGTCCAGGACATCCCAAGCCCTAGACTCTGCAGGGAATGAATGTGCCCCCATGCAGAGCTTATTTGCCTTGCCTACCGAGACGCTCAGACCAAAGGCCGGAGGTCTCGTGGCGGCTGCACGACTATTCCTTCAGCCGCGCAATGTCGTGAGGGATTTGACCCTCATGACACTTCGAGTCTGACACTTGAGTGTCATAAGCGGTACTCGGATCCACAAGGGACCGCTTGATTATGGGCACTACATAGTATGCCATCGTTGCGACTGCAAGCGTAAGCTTGCATTGCGAGTCAATATGAGTTAGCCCCACGTCCGCGCGGTTTTATACGAAGTCTCGCGCGCGACGTCTGTCTAGTTTCCGCATCGGAGAGTTGTGGGATGGCTACCGAGGGGCTAGGAGCGTTGTCACGTTGTTTGTGTTGTGTTATTTCATGTGTATGTGTGTTTTATTTTTGTGTTCGTAAAGTGGTGTATGCGTGGTGTGTGGGATGCGTCTTAGTCGACCGGCGACGAGCCGCGCTTGGGACGTCACCCCCGCAAGATGTTGGTTCGTGTGCGGGTTTGATAGAGGCATACTACCGCGCGCACCCCCTATGCTACAGTGAACGAGAAACGCCCTCGACTGGTCCACCTCTGCGATTGCAACTGAGTAGCTTTTGTACTGTGGACTGGTAGCTCGGCGGGGATACGCCCACCGAAGGGAGGTGACAACTCCCGTAAGGTGGAGGTAAGTTGTGCCTCGCGTAGGCGCTATCCTGTCGTAGGAGCTCGCGAGAGGTATGGCTGGCGCACTCGGCCGGAGCGGCCTAAGGAAGCTCCATATGTATATTTGCGACGAAGGATTTAAACCAACTCCTGCGTGACGCGGTCGGGAGGGTCCCGCGCTGCCCTGGTGCGGTGCCGGACCGATGTGCTCGACACCGTTGTTATAGAAGGTAGAGATGCTGAACAATTTGTGCTCTCCTCAACGCCGTTGCGAGCCGTCTTACCCGAGTTCCTTGCGGAGGAGTATTGTGAAGGACGAGAGAAAATAAACGCAGCAGCGGAGGCCGCTTTGGTAGTACGAGAATGAGGACACAAGCATTATATAAGCGAGAAATAATATACGGTATATACCTAGAGATGTGATCCATGCTCCTCAACACAGAACTTCAAAGCGCGGCTTACATCGTTAACACCTCCACTGATTCTCGCGATTTAAGCGAAACGTTGGAATACTGGATGAACTCCGAATGGAGGTATGCAGGCAGTGAATGTTATTATTTTCTTCTAGCAACTTATACTCTTATTCGAGTATCTTTTAATACAATTGTTTGGTCTATTCGCGTCTTTTAAGGTCAGTGCAGAGGATAATTGCTCCGTCAATTGGATGTCTTAAGCTTATGCCCTTGTATCCTTTTGGACTTGTTAAGGTGAGAATAGAGGAGCTTATTGGACATCATCTCCGGCTTACGGCCTGACGCTTCGTCGCTTGCTGTATTTGTACAGGATAGCTGCGACGGCTATGGCTGGAGATGATGGTTTGGATAAGGTCCTTCTTTAGAGGATTTCTTCTCCCGCTAAAGTATTGACACGCGAATCTGTAGACGAGTTAATGCCCCCAGACCTTAGAGATTTGCTGTTTCAAGGGAAGAACCTGCCTAACTTTTTGCGCGCTTACCGCAACTTTAGTCTTATGAAGAAGTGGGATGAGAAAGCGATGTTGACTATGTTCCCTTTGTTCGTATGTGAGGGGTTGGGCGAGGAAGTATACGATTTTATGTTGAGATCGCGAACTTGGAGTGAACTGGAAAGTTTGTTAAGCTTGAGGTTTCCTAAGCACGAAATCGACAGTCGTCATTGTGAAGACCCCGATCGAATAATCGGTGGTGCATCAGCACAAGGAGAGCTAGACAGTATACAGAAACAGGTGAGAGAGTTGGAAGAGAGAATGACACAACTAGAAAGGGACAGAAAAGGCAAGCGAAAGGTCTCAGAGGGGATGTCGGACGGGCTAGCTGGTAGTAGTGGAGCGAAAAAAAATGATGATAATCGAGGTTCTCTCCGACCTGCGAAAGCTGAGAAGAAGCGATGTGATAACCAAGCTGGAGAAAGAGGTGAAAACGTGATTAAGATAGAAGAAGAACCTAGACCTCAGAAGTTGACCAAGGTCCAACGGAAGGCAAGAAACCGAGCCCGAATGGTCCATAACCACGATCGAGGTCGAGATTGGGAAAAAGATCGAGGCAATGGTAGGCAAGGAAGTGGTGGTCACGGTAATAAGAGTCTCGGAAGCAATGGTAGAGGAAGTGATAGCACGGGCAATAAGGGAGATGATAATAGAGATTGGAACGCCAACAGGATCGAAAGTGGTCAAGAAAGTGGTCAAGGACTTGGGAAAGGAAGAGTGAGTTTGAAGAGTGTGGTCTGCAGGCATTGTGCCCAAGTAGGGCACATAATGAGGTTTTGCCATATCAGGAAGACTGATGAAGCAAATGGTCTAATAAGCACCAATATTGAAGGAAGTGTTTATGACAAGTTTAGAAACCCCATTGACCCAAACATACCTGGAGGGACGAGACAGGAAGCCTTGCGACGAGAGTACGAATGGCGGACAGGGACAAAAGACCTGTATTAGTCACAAAAAATTGCAAGGTCATTAGATAATCAGGTCGTCAAGAGATCGTAACTACCAAAGATAGAAACATTTTCATTTAGGGAGGTACCTGCAAAAGAGGTATTGGATAATTAGGTAGGGAAGATATGTAGAGAGGTCAGCACGCAAGGTGAGGAGATTAAGTTAGAATTAAATGATAGTGAAAATGATGTATGATCAATGAGAGAAAAGGATGGAATGAGATGGAGAAGAAGATGAGAGGTTTTAGGCAGGGTTCAGTTATCAGCAAAAGAAAATGATGGAACCCACCAAGGTAATTGAGTGAAAACAGGAGCAGAGAATGATGATAGGGGTGTTGCTATAACACTTCTGGTATAAGGGTGGGAGAAGAGTGTGAGTTCAAAGAAAGAAGAGTGAAAGGATAATGGAGTGAGTTTATTACCATAGTGTCACATAGTACCTCTGAAGTCATTGCGTCATTAACTTCAAAGGTAAGTTGGAGAATTCCTCAAAGTCTACATGGGAGAAGAGGTCATACTCAAGGGTAGTAGGTTGTTCTCTTGAGAGGACAGAGTGTTTGACAAGGAGAACTTCACAACGGCTTTCACCTATGTTGTAATAATCAACTTCGTTAGCTTAGCTTTGCAATGATGAGCACAACACGAAAGAGAGCATCATGACACAAGACGTGACAAAGGAGATCAGCAGTCAGAAGGAAGAAGGAGAGTGATAGACAAGACGATAGACATTAAACCGAACGCGACTTCATTCGTCGTCGTTAAAATATCGTAAATATCCAGGACGAATGTACCTCGGATGACCCTACCGGTTTCGGCTGGCCGCCGGGACCAGCTTCATCAGGGGTCGTTGTTGGTCGGAAAAATATCTATCTCTTTTTATATAGGAAATAAGAAAGAACTGCTGAAAAAAAAAAAGTCTTGCCTACGTCTGTAGCCTATGAATGAAACTAGACAGCTATCTGACCCAGAACATCTCCGGTAGGCTTCTAGAAGAACTAAAAGAACTATAAAAATATCTTTTATTCCACTGCTCCACTGCCGCATCCGCACTTCCTCGAAAAACCATCCAAATTCATTCAAGTAACTACACCGAAATCGAAAAATAATCGGCTGCTCGAAAGCGTGTTCTACGGTCCTCGGGAAGGGGGTTTTGCGGGGGTAGGTCCAGGGTTCAAGGCCCGGACTGCAAAAGGGTTGTCGACCTGCCGAGTTTTCACTTATCCCCAAACAAGTCCAAGAACATTCAAGCAGTTGATCTATCCTAAAAATTGTGAAGAGTAGATGTTTCCCTAGTATATCACACGTCTTCAACCAGCTTTCTCACATTCATACAAAGCTCCCTCATCTTCACAAAACACCTCATCGATAGAAAAAAAATAAAAGAGAAAAATACAAAAGAAAAAAAAAAAAGAAAAAAAGAAGAAGAAAAAAGAAAAGAAAGAAAAAATATAAAAAAGAAAGAAAAAAATATAATAAAAATAGGAAAAAGGAACCTTCCAAATTAGTTATCGCAGCCGGTCAGAATAGGTAACCATTTGCCCCACAGCCCAGTGAATTTCCTAGAAAAGCTTATCAATGCATTATCGAAAAAAGCATCAGGGTATCCTCTCCACCAAAGTTCGACTTTGAGGGTAAACAGAAAGTGAATTTCGGTGCCGCGAATGGAGGAGAAGAGTCGCGCTCGATGAAGAAAAAAAACGATTACTGCCATTTTTTGTTACTTGCTGCAATAGGAGTTGTAATTCTGTATACTCTGAAAAGTCAAATGGGGGTTGTTCCAATTGGTTTGGTTCTTGTGTGTCGGAAAACAGGCAAGTCCTTCAATGCCCTCCAAAATCCGAATAATGCATCCAAGGAATTCCCAGCATCGCCCATCGTTGGTTTTTTCCAAAGTCAACTTCTCGTCGTAACTGCAGCTGAATTGTTGTATCAGTCGTTGCCCCCTTCTGGCGGAATCGCTACAATCCTTCTTACATATTACAAATACTGAAACGTCGTCCCCCAATCTGAAACCACAGAAAAGATTCCTATCGTTTCCAAGTGCAGAAAGAAATGAGAACTCATTAAAAGCGCAAAGCAGACATGCGAGGGCAGGGCTTGATGATTTGCCCATGGGGATGCCTACCATCTGTTGGAGAATTTTATCTGAGACCCGGGTGTAAGTGTTCTCCAGTTCGAAAATCACAAAGGTAAGGATGCTGCGAAAAAATAAGAAACTTCATCCTTCCTCACACTTGCCCTTGATCATACGGGATCCTTTCCCTGATTTCTGCAGTGCCATACCCCGAAAACTCTCTCTCATCCAGTAGTCGGTCACCCATTCAAGAGACCGTACAATAGAAGTATGTGGTAAATTACTGAACATTTCTTTAACGTCGTACGAAGCTCCAACAAGATACTCATCCTTCTTCAAAGTAGAATTCAGGCGGCAAATTTCCTTCATGAGATCTTGGGTTGCTCGTAGGTTGAGATGAAAGTGACGAGGCAAATTCCAAAGTAGAGTATTAACCGCTCGTGAGATCGTTTGTCCGCCAATAGCCGAACATTCCGAAAAGGACGGACAGATAGGGCGCCATCTTCTAACATCTTTATGTTTGGGCATACAATATGCTTTCCCCAAGCTGCCATGTACATTCCATTTACCAACTTTCTCCAACCCCAACTTCTCATACTCATTCTTACTCCTATTCAATATGTCTGACTCCGTCTCATCACGGATCACCAAAGATGGATTATCTAAGAAAAGTTTATCAAGTCCTTACTTATATAGAGAGGCACAACAGATAAAGGTATCCCCAACGTTGTGATCTACCGCACAACAAATCAATCCTTCCAATCTCCGTTTCTGAATCACGATTTCGTCGAAGTTGCACGAAGTAGGGGTTATCTCATTACTTTGAACTGTAGACTCTGCTGCGAGACAACACGAGCTAAGATCAGCGGTAGAGATGTCGTTATCACTGATAGGAGGTAGAGAAGTCAGGGAGAGGAATGAACTAACGATCTGTTTCCTTAGGTTGGAAGAAGCATATCTCCTCGAAGGTTCAATAATATTTTTAGAATTACTCATCCATGATGGAAAAAAACCTTCACTGTTCAATCGAAAAGACACGTGTCCGTTGACCCTAGGAAAAACTTCCTCAGCCTCATCACATCGGCAGCTAAAGTCCATTGTCCTAGATGCGTGTCGAAAGTTGTGAATACTGTCACCAACGGTTCTGTTTCTACGTCAAACCACCCTCATCCTTCGTATTAGCATCCGCTTCCTTCCCTCAGAAATATCAAAGTGTTTGACCAACAAAACACACAACCGACGAATCTTAGCCTTATTGTATATCTTATGATACTCAATCTTAATAACTAAGCGCCGATGTAACTCGATCCCAAAGCATGTTCGAACTTTCTTAGATAAGATCAATCGTAAACGAAACCTTGTTCTTTTTTCCGTAAAGGTACATATAGCCGAAAAATAAAGCACTAGCTTCTCAAAAGACCATCGATACAGTTCTTTCCTAGTCACTGGTTGTGACAACAGAGCTGACAGTGGTTGCTTCAAAGGAAGTAGCCGGTTCAAAAAAGGAACAATACTAGTAAAATGAACAGTACATCCATCAACCAACCAAGATCTTGCTCGTCGAAATTGAAGAAGACGAAACCGTAGAACCACCATACAACAACAGAAAAATTGTCGCCGAAATTCAACAAAACTTCTTTTTGATGTCTAACTTATTCACGCCACATGGGGTGTGACCAACTGTTGAAACTGGGTCTTCTGCTGTGTTCAACTACTCATCAACATTATCAACTTATTCCCAATGAGTCCAACATGGTTTCCAACAGGTCTCAAACTTTTCTCAACGACTCCAACATGGTTTCGTACAGACCTCCAACATGAACCAACACGTATCCAACATGGTTCTTGACCCACATTTCGATACATGATAGGTGAGAGAGTGCGTGTGTGTGTATGTGGCGGTCGTGCACTGCGGCCCGGTCCTGTAAAATTGCATGTTTTTGTGGTCTTATTTGCCTCCCCCCCCCTTCCCCCCCCCTTCCCCCCCCCCTCCCTCGGCAACAACGTCTTCGTATATGACGCCCATTTCCGAACCAGATCGTCACAAGTGTAAGTTATGTGATACAGTAACAATAATAACAGAGAGAGAGAGA